>JAFVLL020021287.1:0-19511 GCA_021397915.2 Tor tambroides
CTAGAAAGTTACAGGCAGGTGTGTTTGATTAGGGTTGGAGCTAAACGCTGCAGGACACCGGCCCTCCAGGACCGAAATTGCCTATCCCTGTTTTAAAGGCTATGGAGGAGTCACATAAGGTCTGTCAATTAAATAAAAAAATATATAATCCCAATTTTTATTTTTTTAAATAATCACTCTAAATTAACATGTAATTAAATATTTAAAATATATTATACAGTATTTTAAATATATATTTTGCTATAATAATGTTAACAATAATAATAAGATATTTATTTAAAGTATTAAGAAATTATTACAATTATAGAAGCATTACAATTAGGGATGTAACGGTACACAAACATGACGGTTCAGTACGTACCTCGGTTTTGACGTCACGGTTTGGTATGGTTTCGGTACAGCAGGAGGAAAAAAAACTAAACATATTGGGGTTTTTTTTAATTAAACAATGGCTTACTGATCAAATTGCTTTTTCTTTAAATAAATTCAATTACAGTAAAATGTTTCTTAGGGATAAAATCTACCTCAGCTTCTGCTCTAGCCCTTTTACATTACTATAAGTTTACTATAAGCCCAAACTTAAATTCAATTACTACTTATTTTTAACTATAATAATCAACACTAAAATTAAAAATTTGTATGCAAACATGTAAATTGCACATTACATGAGATTATTTCACGTTAAAACTAACTAGTAACAAAGAGGAGGGGATAGATCGTGCTCCGTGCTGCCATTAGAACTGAGGATTCTATACTGTCATGCCACATCAAAGAACGCCAAAACGGCATGTAGGTATTGTCTGAATTTCCAGAAAAAAAAAAAAAATGATTTGTTACTGTGAGTACACGATCCAGGATGCCTGCACGATCCGTTCTGCGCATGCGCTTAATTACGTAGTAGAAAACATCACGGTTTCCCTACACTATTGGTATCACGCATGCGATGAAACACTTGACGGCCAGGCGGCACAACTGGCGGCATATTTTTGTAGGCTACATTGTGTTTTTCATTTAACAGTTCACGGCGGGTCTATTTTGATGTTTTTAAATGTAGCTTACGCTATGCATTACGATGTGTTTACGTGGTTGCCAATCCAAAATAATAAAGGAGTTGTTACATGAACATACACGATTTTGGTTACATGTGGAATAAAGTCTGAGTCTTTCTGTCACTGCAAACCTTCAGTTTCCTCCATACTCCCCTTTGCGATTCATTGCTGTATGGCATTAGGCCTACTTAACTTGCCGTGTTTCGATCTGAGGTCAGTAGTATTGTCAAAGACGGTTCGTGTCATTTTTTTATTAAAAGCTGCTAATATTAGTTAACTTTAAGTTGAGTAATTTTGTATTAGTATGGGTCTATATAGGCTAATATATCTATCTATATAATCTAAATGAGGAAAATAATCCCTTCAATGGTGTTTACAGAAGACAATAAGGAACATAATATGCATTTCTGCCTAGACTATCTGAATGAATGAAAGTCTCGCGGTACAAAGGTGCGCAAGCGTGGAACAGATTGTGCAGTGTCGTAAATCGTCGCAAAACAGAATTGTCATTTGCGCATGCGCGTTTTCTACTACGTCATTATGCGCATGCACGGACGGATCGTGCAGGCATCCCGGATCGTGTACTGACAGTTACCCCTACTTACAATGGATCTATCGATGCCAAGGTCATGAGTTTGTTTGAATGTAATATACAGTAAGTCAATTAGGATAAAACCATCTGCCCAATGCATGAATGTAAATGTAAAAATGTTAAAAAATATTATATTAAACTACTCAATATTTTTGAGCATATTTTGAGTCTAACCAGCAACAGTGACTGCTCTTTTCCTGTTAGTGGCATAAAGCACCTCTCTGAACACAATGACCATCTTTTCAAAAACAGCCCCTAATCTGCTGCTGAGTGACATCATGATCCCAGCCCTAGTAATGTCATAATTGCCTACGGAGAGGTGCGAGGAACGAGGAGACGAGGAGTAAACTCAAACAACGGTCCTTTAATCAACATCCAAGTCGTAACACAGGGCAGGCAGGAACACACATGTAGCACAACATAGACTTTCAATCCCACACAAAGACAGACTGCACAGACTGGAACTTAAATGCAAGGGGTAACGAGGGATAATCAACAAACACAGGTGAATCAAATGACTAATCTCACATGCGGAAACTGGCTCACGGGGAGCACGTAGGGAGAAAAACACAGACAGTCCATAAAAATTGCTTCAGGGTGCTGTCACTGTGGGTCAAAAGAAAACAATCCTTCCATTTTGACTACCTCAGGCTTCCATGATACAAAGGACAGTTTTCCAATATAAGGACACTTGGCATATAAAAGACCTCACAGGCCCAAACAAGTCTTGGTACAGGGGATTCAGAGCCCACCATGTTCATTACACAGCACATTTCAAAGGATAGCCCCCAATACTGAAGAGCACCCCGGCAGAAAGCTAATTAGAGTGGAGTGAAAAGACATGTGTCCTGGAACAACGAATGGGAGATTTACTTGGCCACAAACACAAATACTGTTGTTCACCCCGCCTGGTTGCTCACAGGCTCAGCTGCAGTACCCAGTCTACTGTGCAGCATGACGGACTGAAGATGATGTACTAAACGACAAGCAGTGAGCGTAAAGAGACATTTAAAAGGGAAGAAATGCTAAGACATAATTACCGAAATGATTAGGTCAATTTCCTATGCAAACAAACAGTAAAAGTCAGTACAACTACCCCATCACAATTTATGAAATATCAAACATCTAATTACGCAGAAAATAAACCCACATGTTTTTGATGTAGCCCATTTAATTTCAGACGAAACAGATTAAAATGAAAATCCGATCCGGCGTTTTGCTCACTAACAGAGCATTACCATGACAACATTTTCTCAGATGAACTCCTTCGGATTTCAAAGCCCCCGGAAAAGCTCGTTCCAGAGCACCTGGAGGGGAAACTACGGAAAAGTCTTCAAAGTTTGAGAACAACTAACAAAACAAAAATTGAAAAAGTTGAACCCTTGGCCTTGAAACAGTCCTCGTTTATGAGGTAGAGCTTCCTATGGTCAGCACTTCTGGTGGCTCTTTTAATAGCCTAATATTAACAAGCCCATCAAATACCTTGTCATTAGTTGGCAAAAAAGTATTAGTTAAATAACTACTGATCAACAAAACGCTATATAAACCCCTTTGTCCATATACTGAGATCTTCACGATGGCCTGAGGGAAAAGATGCGCCCGTAGGAATACAGCAGCATCAGCACTTCCATCACTTCACTGCCACAAAATTAGCCTGCTGATAAATATTTATAAAGAACTATTTCACAGCAATTTATCACAGAAATAGCTGTTTTATGGCCACCCAGACAGTCACAATCAAATGAATTTCAAAGGCACTTAGAGGATCAATAGCGACAGCAATTTGTGTTCAGTGCGGAAAAAAAAGTTGAAGTTACCCGGAACGAAAAAAAGATTGGGGGATCGATAGTGAGTTCTGCAAAATCAGGGGAAACAATTGGTGAAACACGCCCAAACCTGCTTCATCTAAATCAGGAACGGTGACCTGTGCCGGGTTCATTAAGAAACTGTGGCGACCCCAACAACAGCCTACAACACGCCTCCTGAGTTCATCTGAGCTTGGCACAGCCTCTCAAACTGCCAGGAAATTTTAGCTCCACCTCTGAAACATTGATTCACATCAGCTAACAGCTCACGTCCCATAGCAGAGGCATAACATTAACAAAAACATCATGTAGCTTTTATGGCTTTGCTAACACATATGGCGAGATGGGACCTAATGACAGGAGAGGCGGAATGAGATGGACATGAGTGGCTTTCATAAGTAATTCTGAGTCAAACAAATGTCAGACAGGCAGAAAAAACAAATAAAGTCACAAACCATAAAGTTTTCACATCAACCACCCGACAGATGCCATGTCTAGGTTTAGTATCTCAGCATCTGCAGTAATAGCTGCAGGATAGGAGTGACATGCCCTGAGACTGCAGCAGAGCAGCAGCACATATGAATATCTTCATCTTATTTCAGTAAAGTCAACTTTCTAAGTAGAGAAAAACATCTTACAATAATCAAATAACAGCTGAAATGTCATTATAGTGGTGACTTTGCAAATTCATAAGCTATTCCAAGCACTGCAGTAACAAATTTGTTTTTGGAAACAAGGCGGAACACAAGATGCATATGTTTGTGATACTGTGTTTATGTTCCTTCCTTTGGGACTGCAATTAATCATGGTTAATAACAACGTACAATACTTTCAGCCTTCTTTTCCTTTCCATGGCTTGTTACTTATTGCATGATATTGGATACTTAACTATTACTATTTACTATTACTATAACTATTATTACTATTACTATTTTAAATAGAAATCTTTTGTAACAATGCACTTTTTGTTCATTTTTCGGTGAATAAGCGTTAAAAAAAAAAAAAAAAAAAAAAAAAAAAAAAAACTTACTGACCTTAACTTTTGAATGGTAGTTCACACATATACATACATACAGAGCTCTATGAAATCCGTTTTATTTTTCCCAAATTGCGTTTTATTTCCACTTTTTTCCCATTTTAATTTTTATAGACTCTTTTCATTGTTAAATTAAATTTTAGCAATCAGCATGTCTAATTAATTAAAATCATGACACTTACACAATTTAACAGCAATTCATTAAAAGTTTAACAAAAATTACATATTTAAGGCCCTATGAAATATGTTTTTTTCTGAATTTTTTTTTTATTTTTATCAAATTCTGTGTTTTCCATTAATTTTCTGGGTTCCATTTTAATAGTTTCATTCAAAAAATGTATTATTAAAATGAATTTATAATCAAAAGCACCTCTAAATAATTGATTTGATTTTATTTTTTCTTCCAGAAATACTGTGTTGTGTATTTACATTTTACTGGTAAATAAGTTATGGCAAATAATTTTTCTGCTAAAAATACTTAAAAATAAAGTTTTAATAATAATTGATTAAATTAAGTAATATATTTCTGTCACAGTTTCTTTAAGTTAAATCAAACTTTTATTTTGACGGGGTTGTTGCGAAGACCTTCAAGTTTCTGTTTATATGACATGACGATTTTCTCAAAAGAAATGGTAAAATGCTCATGAAGTGACTCTCAGAGCAGTTCTAGAGATTAGGTTTATGTGTTCATGTACTCATATGTGAGAAGGCAGAGGCTGAAAACACCACAAGCATTGCACGCACTTCAGTATGTGTGTAGTAAACTAAACCGTGCGTCTGCACCATTCATTCACACAGAGACGCACAGAACAAGCAGGATTTACATTTAAATAGTATTTTTGTGGCTTAATATTCACAGATACTAGTAGGGATGCACCAAATGTTCGGCAACCGAAATTGTTCGGCCGAAAATAGCAAAAAAAACTCTTTCGGTGTTCGGCCGAATAAGCGAAAAGACTGAATAAATTGTACCGAACAATGACGTGACGCAATCAAATAGAGGCGCACACTAATGCAGCAAACACGTCTGCAGTGTGAAAGTATTTAAAACTGTCAGAGAAAGACGCAAAAATCATTACAAGCATGAAGCACCGACAGCGAGAGACTACTTAGCGCTGCATCTCATGTCTCCGATGAGAAGAGGAAGAGGTGGTTGTTGCTGGTTACTGTGATGATTGAAATCGCGAAATGGTCTCAAACGATTAGTAAATAAACTGCAGAATGTTATGTTTTCTAATACATGCACGAATTTCATGCATTCAAACAGCGCTTCACGGGCTCACAGCGCCAGGGTTCAAAGTCCAAAGCGAGGAAAATCTGCGCTAAAACACTGTTACTCGTCATTTGCTCAGTAACATTTTTTTTTTATTTTTTAAGACGTGACAATGTGATATGTGCGACAAACATCTTCCCAAATTTGTAATGAGAATCATTTAAATATCTGCCTGCTGTTGTCAACAAAAAGAAGCACTAAGATCTTCCTGTGGGTTTCTGCCAAAATAAAATAAGAAAAAAAGAAAAAAGAAAAAAAAGAAAAAGCAACAACTCCATCAACATTCATAAATGTTAGTATTGTAATTTTACTGTTGTTCTGTAAAATAAAATAAAAAAATAAGACAATAATAATGATAACAATAATTACCCTACAACAGCTCTATACATTTATTATAACATTCACACATAGTGTTCAAATTGGGATCTGTAATATATTGTAATGTTTTAAAAGCAGTCTCTTCTGCTCAGCAAGGCTGCATTTATTTGTACAGTAAAAAATACATGCCTGATTCAAGAAGGGGGTCTCAAAAATGGCCAAAAAATATTATTTTAGTAACTTATTAATTTTAAGTTAAATTGTGCTTTGTTGGTATAATGTCTGATAGAATGTTAAAAAATGTTCAGTGTTAAGTAAATATTTTTAAATTGTTGTTTTGTAATTGATTTTTTTATTTGAAAAGCAGGACAAAACAGTAAAAAGCACATTTTGGCTATTTATGCAATGGTGAAAAAAATAGCAAAATAGGCCTACGGGGAAAAAAATGCGAAAAACCGTGTTCGGTATTCGGCCCAGTGTTTCATTTTGTTCGGCTTCGGCCAAGAATTTTCATTTCGGTGCATCCCTAGACACTAGTCCATATCTCGTTTTGATTTAAGTGTACTGACCTTTCCAAAATTTGGCAAATTCCCTGACATTCCGTATTATACAGTAAATTCATTTTTATGACTGGATTCTGTCAAAGTTTTCCACATTGCGTAAATCATACGGCCCTACATATATCACAAAGGTGTTAACACAAGGGCAGTATTCTTCGCAACTGCATTCTCTGGGCTACAATAAGATGCTCAATCTTGATTGAGTGCTGTTTGTAAGTTTAGAATTGAGTGATTGTGGCGTTCAGTGATCTGACGCAGCTAACCAGTAATGACAGAGCGATTGGGCTGCACATTTGTCGCAGTAATAAGGAAGCATGCGGTCTGTAGTCTTAGACAGCCCTAGGCACCACATCACCACTGCCATCCAAAATGAGGCTGTCATAGAGCGAAATTAGAAATGCTGATACTGATTATAATGCTGCAGATTAAATTCACAGGTGCTTTGAAAAAAATGAGAAGAAATATCAGATTCTATTAAAACGCAAACACTCAGGCTCATTTTTCTTTGTAAACAGGACTGTTCCTACTTAAGAATTTAAGCCCCCTGTGTGTTTTGTACTAGCCTGAGAGCACAAACTATAATTCCTTCTTCCTCTGAAAGCCAGGTAATCAACAGCAGCAAGATTCATTTAACGGCTCAGCATCAGGAATACACACAAGAATGCAATAAGGCACAAACAAAAATTAAAAGGAGGCACTTTTACCACTTGAAACACCTGGAAATACTGATCTATCGGTTTGGGATAAAATATCCAAAAAAAAAAAAAAAAAAACACACTGGATGGAGTCATCATAAAGCCAAGCAGCCAAATTATGCACACTGCATTACACTAAGTCCTTTTTTAATTGGACTAAAGTGACTCTAATGAAAAACAAATAAACCCAGAACAAATATGCACTAACCAAGACTGACTATCCTCATCATTTACATTATTATAGTTGTCAGATGCGTGTTTCATGTTATCAAATAGATATTTAAAACACTGACTTTGTCATCAGAGCATGTGACTGCATCAGTATTCTTGGGATCAGTGACATTCGGAGTGACCTGCCAGTGACCTGAGAAAATTTTAACCTGAGATTAAATCTGAGATGAAATACCTTCTTTCTGACTGTCGGAGTGAAAATGAGATGAAGATATGAGACAATACATTGTCAGCAGAGTGCTGGAGAGGAAAATATTGCTGTGGCAGTTGTTCTTTGGGCATAAACATGTTCCTGTGGCCTCCACACAGTCAACATCAGAGCAACCCTGAGAATATCTGCAGCAAGGACACAGTCTCAACCTCTGCAGGAGCGCAGAGTCATTCAGGAAATACACATTCCTCTCAGACCACGCTCTTCCTACTATTAAGAGCTGTCAACTGCCCATCATACAGAAGGCATACAGAGAATGCTAATAGTGTACTTTAAACTCACCCTCCAACTGAAAACTCATCACAGATGTCTTTTCAGGATATTTTGGAGGTCATAAAATGTAAATATGCATTGTTCAAAAGACTAGGGTCAGTAAGAAAGAAATGAATATTTTTATTCAGGAAGAAAGCATTAAAATTTCTATTCAAATTCTAATCAAATAAATGCAGCCTTGTTGAGAATAAGATTTTTAAAACAACTCTGCAGGTGACAGTGATATTAAAAACTTCAGATTTTCAACTACTGCAGAGTCTAACTCTAGGGGAAATTGAAGCTAAAGAAAAGTAACCCAAGGACAAAATCAAAGAGCAGCACAGGAAGAATATATTCCCCCTGTCATTTCTCAGGTCAGATGAAGGCACTAAATTATCTGTGTTTCTGTAACTTCAGACATCTTGTAATCTCAAGCGCTTTGCTTCTGACAGTCTCTTTAGATTAGAAATGTAAGGTCCTGTGCTATTTTTGGGATGCTCTGCAGTTGAGGTTTCGACAGGCGATGGCTTCAGTTCAGCCAAACACTTAACTGCATTTATCACTGATGGTTCTTTTCCAAATGTAAGCAGACTTGTCACAACGTTAGGCTTCACATTGCAATAAAACAGATTTACAGCAGCCCGAATACAGCATTGGCATCAGAGCCAGTGTTCAACCATTCTATTTGCCAAAAACTGTATCTATGGTAACACCAGTGATGGGGTGTTTGCTAAAATGTTTTAATTCAGATCAGCCAAAAAATGACCATTTAGACAGTGACCTCTTATGTTTGGCTGTTAAAACAAGTTATTATTTCCTATTAGCTAAGTCAACAGGCCATTTGATTTTCTAGTAGTAGCAACAATGCCTTAAACAACCAATTACCATGGGAAAGAAGGGGAAAAAATGTTAAAAATCTGGTTTTCCTCAGTCTAGGGACAACTGTGCTGCATTTAACAACAGGACCTTGTTGTTGTTGTTGTTTTTTACTATTGCACACTGCAGTCTAGTAGACACTGACATTATTAGACTGAATCCCCAATGTGGAAGCAGAAGAAAATTTTTAAATGCAAATATTCCAGCCTCAAAGAACAAGCAATGACTCACACTTAGCTGCACATTGTTCTATCTATAGATGCCATACTGTGCTGTACCTGAGCAGCTGCTTTCTGGCAAAATGCTGTTTTCTTCTGTTTATTTTGATTTTAATGAGAAAAAAAAGTGAAAGTGTGCTTTACATCATTTTTTATCATGTTTTCTATCATAGTAAGGAATTTCAATTGATCTCAGCTAGTGATACTTCATTCCCTATCTCTAAATCTTACTCACACAAACTCTTCTACATTTTCATTAAAACACAATTCTGTATGTTTACAAACCTTTTTCCAAACAGTTGGTGGATCCATTCTGAGGCACAAACACACGTATACAAACATAAACCACATGTTCACATCTGGATTACTGTATATGTTTAATCTCTGGACTAAATCTAAATCTTGGGGGTTGGGGGGGTTATGAACATAATCCCTACAGAAATCATAAGTCATTCCAACTTTCTGAATCTTAACTAAGTCTTGAAAAATGTGTGTTATATTGTTGATATTAAAAATGGTCCTTCAGCAATATCCACTACACATAAAGGCCAACACAATCCATTACGTATAAGGGTTGTAGCTCACTGTAAAGCCCCCCGACTCCATGCTCTCTGCACTGAACAATAAATAATCACTGAGCTCAAATGGAACTAGCACTAACAAATCAATTTAAAAAATCTATACATTGCCAACTCACACTAAAGTCACAGAAGCCACAGGACTCTCGTGGTATTACAGGCTAATGTTTGTAGTCACTAAAACTTTCTAAATAGTCTGATTTTGGACTTTCATCATTTGGAAACAGGAGCTCACCTACAGTCACTGCATCTACATGAACTAAAGAGCTGCAGTCTGGCATCTCCTGCTGTGCAGGACCAGAGGTGAGCTGTAGAACAGACGCAGACTCTATTTATCAGGCCCTTAAGGACATAGACACAGACAGAAAGCAAGCTGTCTGATGTCAGACACAGTATTCATTTCAGTGAGTCTGCCAGAGGTTTCTCTGTCTTCTACAACTCCTCAAATAAATGCAAAAGAAAAGAGAAAGAGCCCAACCATGGAGATGGATCCTTTATCTTAATTATGAAGATGAAATATGTATTGCTGTGGCATTCACCAAGCAGAATTGCAAAACAATGACCATTTTCAAATGGTATCCTTAAATCCCTGTCTGCCATTGCTCACACAAACTCATGCCATTTCAGCAAACATTACAGAATGTAGAAACAGTATTTAAATTTTAGGAAAAAATATTTTAATACTGAAATAAAATACAGCATTTTTTGCATTTTTTTACAACTCCCAATAAGGGCTGAACAATTTATTGAAATATAATCAAAATTGTGATATGGCTTTGTGCGATTATCAAATAACGGCTGTAATGTTTCAAACTGAAAAAATTAAGACATTTATATATGACAAATATCAGTATAGCAATTTATCAGCTGTACTTATCAGAAATAAAAATGCCTTTTAACTCACAAATCACAGTTTTTATTAGCCAATTTGTATTTTTCCCCAGTGCAGCCCTACTTTCATTGTGTATAAAACTGAGTTTTCTCTTTAGACATGAACTGGCAACTCTGGTAACAAGATTTGTTTCACTTCACACTAAACTCTACCTAGTATATGACGCATAGCCAATGTAGCTATGAAACAGTCATGCAAGATTACTGAAGAACAATGACCGTGTGACCTACAGCCAAGACATGTGTTAATACCATAATAGGTATTGTGGTATTTCTGGTGTGTTTTAGGTAAAGATTTGAATAATTTTATCATGAATAATCAGTCATTTTTCCATCAAAAGTGTAGAAAAGAAATATATAGATTGAGAGAGACATAAAAATGGTGAAAGCAGTCCTAAGGGGCTATAAAAAAACATACACAATCCTACTCAGATTCAGCTGTTGGCCTTCGTCCTTCTGTCACCTCCAAGTCAATACTGTCACACAGACATAACACACTGAGCGCCATACACACCAATCCAGTTATAAAACTGCCAGTCTGGTTTTAAAGCATATAGACATGTATTAGCCTTGTGAACACTCTACCCATACACACAATCAGCTCTGACTGAAAACAGCACCAATCAAATAAGGACAGGGACACTGCAGCAAGGTCAGTATGTGGAATGTTTGGGCTGAATGAGGTCTGATGGCTACAATGTAATAGTTTAGAACAAGGAAATACCAGGCACATAAAAACCAAACACACAACACAGTCAGAACGGGGAAAAAATGGTCATTTTGGAATTATCAGCCATATGCCCGCTAAATCTTTTTTTTCCTGCTTGATTCTAACTGTATATCCAGCTTTTTTTTTTACTGTACTCTCTCTTGGAGTTAAATCTCCAGGATGAGTTGTGATCAGCTAATAAAAGGAGAGCATCCACACGGATCAGTGACACCTCCTTAAGTCTCTCCCTATTCTCAGCTTGGACTGCAGTGGGGAAGACATGCTTTCCTTCCCAGAAGAACCCTTTCTAACATGCACCAGTAACTCAACCTGTGCTTCATTAGTTAAGAGAGCAAATAGAAGTCACGACTGAAATGCTGGTGAAGAAGATAATAACTACAGGGTAAGCCAGCGTGACATCAAGAGATTATTACTTTAACAAGTAAAGCTGTAAATGTAAGTGGCCAATCTGATGAACAGACATGAATGTGACAAATTCCTGAAACTGAAATAATTAGTAAATGACAAACAATACAGAATGCAGAAAAGTATAATCCAAAAACATTAACCCAATATTGTCAGATTTAGCAAAAAAAGTGTCCATTTTAGTCTTTTTATACATAAATATTTCAAAAAGTACTATTACATTTAAATCATTATTCAATATTTAAATGTTAATGTTAAATATAAATCTTAATATAATTCTATGTTGAATATAAATGTTAAATACAAATCTAAATGTAAATTTTTACTATAAAGCTTGATTTTTTTAATGACCCTATAGGCCTTCTTTGCCAGTGACATAAAACCAGTGCTACAGGCAGCAGAAATGCTGTTTTATGTAATGTGCACTATTTTATATTCAGCACCCCATAACACAGTGCCTGCTAATATAGTGGTTGGCCAAAGCACATAAAGTCTAAAAAAGATAATAACACTTAATCACATAATTTTCAAGCCGTTTACTATGAGTAATGTACTATGGAGTAAAGTAAAATAGTGCATGGCACTGCATAAAGCCAAAACAACTGATGCATGTGTAGTCAAGACAGCAGACTAAAACCATATCAAAGTGGAATGGCACGTCATCTCCATCTTCATACTACCCAGGCCCTTTGTTCACAAATAATTCCCTCCCAGGACCTCAACAAACACATTCTGGGATTTTGGACAATTTCCTGGAATTCCAGATGCCACTGTTAAATCACTTGAAACAAACACAGGTTTCATGATTCTATTCTAGGAATATCAGATCCAGGCCTCTCCTCAAAGGTGTTTTTCTGTCTCAAACCAAAGTACCCATGACTGATTGATTGAATTTCCCCCAGTAAAAACAGTCTCTGCAGCTCCTTCCAGGATCCAAATTAAGACCCAGTGGCGATACCACAGATGACGGCTGGAAAATGACATGAAGTCTAGGCCAGAGCTGTCACTGAGGTTTCACACTAGAGGTAACAGGAAGGGCAGCCAAGGGGGGGAATGATAAATAGATTGGGTCTATTTTTTCATAACCTGCTCTGTGACACCAAGACCCTTTCAGCATCATAACAATGAGTAGGTCAAACAATATAATGACAGAGCAGACAGGTGAAAACTGTACAAGTGCAAAAGTTAAAGTAAAAGTGTAAAAATAAAGGTAAAAACAAATATGGTAAGAAATATTATAAACGATGTAAAGACATGAGACATAAGAGATTATAACAATGTGACCTATAATCCATTGTAACTTAAGTGGATTTAATATGTTCATTGTGAGTTAGTTTAAGTTCTTAAAAAGTCGTTATGATTATTTATGAGATGATACAAACTATACAAAGGGTTTATAAAGAATTATTTATTCATTATAATGCATTAAAATACCCTTATAATGCGTTATAAACATATGCTTCATAGAAATTGTTACCAAACTGTTTTTAACTACATAATTAACTACACCGAAAAAGTGAAATTATTGAAAACAAACAACTATTTTAACAGTTCCATAATGAAGCTATATAATAATAAAGCTGATATTAAAGCTATCCTAATAACTCTGATCTAAAAATGTGAAAAGTGCAGTTTAGAGCTATGTTAAATAATAATAAATAACAGGCCTATGATATACAAAGATGAGAATTCAGGAAACTGTTTCGCAAATATGTGTGTGAGAGAGAGATTAAATGAGAAATGTGTGTAAATAGCTCCCAAACAAGAAACATAATCTCAGCTTGAATCTCACTTGATCTGCCTGCATATCCCAGGAGTATCTCATGGCTGTATCAATAAACCAGAAGCCTGAACAGATCCCACACAGATCGTTCTGCAAATGACCCTTGAATATTTCACTTGCATAATTCAAATGATCAAAGCGGATACAAGCAGAGACCACACAGCTACAGCAAGCATGAATAACCACAGCCTATATTCCTAAAGGAAACCTTTGAGTCAACATCAGCAGTGAATTAAAAGCTTAACAGTATCAAACAAGATCCATCCTAACATTATCCACCATGACGGGACAGTTGTCAACTTTCACGTATAAATCGGCACATACATAAGTCGCTATAACTGATACAGGTCTAGATCTGAAGATCTGTGTTTCTGAAGCTGGAGAAACAGAGCAAATACACACCTGTGCGGCACATTGCAGTAGCGCTGCTCAGATTGAGAATTGTGCTCAGAATAACTCGCCCGGTTCCACATGCTTGCCGCAGGTTTGCTAGCTTACGGTAAACACTCCTCTGAGCGGAGCACAGCTGCTGTTACTGCTGCAGACAAGCACTGCCCAGCTCACGAGTTTCATTTAAACGGCCTTCCCGCTCCCGGGATCTCCCACTCACCGAGAGACACGGGGGGGATGGGGATGGAGCACAAGCAGCTAGCATGCACATCAAAACACACAAGCGCAAGAGCGTTTCACCTCTGCTGCACCTCGTACTCTTTCACGCTCACGTTTGTCATGGTTAAATGACGAGAGGGTCTCTATATACTGTGGAATAGGAGATGGCGGCAACATCAGCAAAGATTGGGATGATAGAGATGCAAGATGAACAAAAAGAGAAGGGGAAAAGGACAGAGAGGTGGGAGGCGAGAAGGGGAAGAAATTAAATGAGACAGTGATAAAAGGGATGAGACTCAGGACTGAAGTAGGCAGGGAGCAGAAAGGTTGAGACAAAGAGAGAAAAGAACTGATTAAAATAGACAGAAGGAGAGAACAAGAAAAAAGCCCTTTTAAAAGAACAAAAAGGCACGTTTTAAAGCCGCAGAGGAAGGGAACTGGCACGGCTCCAACTGGCGAGACTGATTATAGGCTGTGCAAATGGGCACTATCAGCTAATGAAAGAGCGGCTGCAGGTGAAGGATGAGTCTCGAGCCTTGAGGTAATCCAGAGGGGTTCCTCGTACTCGTCACAATCCCCCAGTGAAGAAACCCTCTTGTGCCTCGGCTCCTGTTTTGTTCCCACAGCCCAGATGTAAAATGAGATTCAGTGAGTATCCACAAGTATGGGGTCTGGCCCTCAATTACAGTGGGGTCCAAATGTCTGAAAAACCACACTGAAAATTTGGGACTCAATATTATAGTTTAAACCTGGAAATAAACAAAGCTTCAGGATTTGAAACAATAAACAAATGACTAAGGAATGTATGATTATGCACTCAAGGTCACGTAACCAAATAAGCAAAAAGAGATCAACCAATCATGCTATTTTAAAATCATAACCGATTAAATGTTTTTGTTTGTTTTTTTGGAAAAAAGTGTAGAGTGTAAATCTCCAACAATAACCAATATTAGGGACCATTTTTTTATTTAATTTTTTTTTTTATTTCTATCCTTCCCACACAATTAAACTGAATGAATATACTACAATAAAAACATAACGAGCATTTTCATTTTATTAATAACAAATTAAAGGGATTACTCCACCAAAAAAATAATAATAATAATTTACTCACCCACATGCTATCCTATATGAATATGACTTTCTTTTATCAGCTGAACACAAACAGATAAATCCATATAATTCGAGTGGATATCTGCCACAAAGCTAAACACTTTAAAAACCATACAAAGCAAACACAATGGTAATTCATAAGACACCAGTGGATGATTTAATGTGTTTTGAAGCAAAAACGATACGCTTAAAACACTAATATTTTATCATATTTTTAGCTATAAATCATCACTTCCCGTCAATTGTCATGCTCATATTTGCTTGACACAAATGTCAACACACTGTGAAGAGTGATGTAAATAATCCACAGGAATTGATTATTTTTCTAAAAATCTTGAATAAATTGAGTGAGTAAATGAAAAATTTTATTTTTCAGTGAAACATCCTGTCAATTTTTAGTCTTGTTTTTATTCTGGAAATAATTTTGAATCTTCAAAAAAAATTATAAATTACAAAAACCGAAGCATTTTCACTAGTGGTCTCAGCTCAGTCTTTTGGACCCCACAGTCATTTTGAATGCAAGGTAAGTTGCACTATAACTGGCAAAGGGCGGAAGAGGGAAAAGATAATAGGAGGATCTCATCTGTTTGAATTATGAAGGATGCTCAATCATGCTCATGCATTTGGCACTCACCTGAGTGAGTAATTAAAATCAAACATCACATATGCAGCTCACTAAACCCATTACTGTCCCACAGCCCAAGGAGACCTTCAGCCATTAGCAAGATGGCAGCCTCCTCCATATCTGTGCTGCATAACCCGCTAATTTATAAGTAATTAAACAGCAAATGAGAGGTTATGAAGCAATTACTCCCACATATAATGTGACATAAAAACACATTCTTCAAATTACATACAGTTCCTTGTAATATCATTACTTTAAAAATGTTTTAAAATTTTCTGAAATTAAAAGGGATTCATTTTCTCCTTTCCAATTTTGTAAAATAAAACAAAGTCGAATGATAACTCTGGAAATGCTACAGAGACTAAAAATCTAAGTAAAAATGTTTCTCTTTTTCCTTTTTTTTACCAATTTAAAATAGCTTTTTCTTAAAATAGTTTTAAAGTTTCATTTTAAAAAATGTACATGAATTTCAAAAACATTTCTTTGTAAAATCTGATGACATTGATGCCAAGTTATGGCACTTTAGAGGAAACAAGAACATCTGACCATTTATGCAAAATTCACATGGCCAATGTGAAAAATTTAAATGGTTTAACATCGTGTGTCAGTTTACAGTAAAATACAAATTCAAGTTTTTTGGAAGTAAAAACATCTGACCATTTATACAATGGAGGCATTCACATGGTGACTGTTACATATTTACTTAATTAGTTACCTAGAATGAGTTTGGGTTACACTTTATTTTAAGGTGTCCTTGTTAATGTGTAATTATACATTTAAGTACTGAGTAACATTAATTAACTTCATACTTACTATATGGTTAGGGTTAGGATTAGGGTTTGGCTTAGGGTTACTTGCATTTAATTATGCATAATTAATTGTTATTATAATAGTAAGTACATGTAATATGTGTAACAAGGTCATCTTAAAATAAAGTGTTACCAGAGTTTGTAACATTTCTATAATTTAGTTTTTTTTTTTAATTGTTCTAAATACTAAATCCTTCCAGGTTACCAGGTTTACATTCAATTTTTTCTCTCAATCTTTTGGACCCCGCTGTATTTCTCATGCTTATCATTAAATCAGCCTTGAGTTGCCCTCCACTGACATCTGATGTCTGGCAAAACAAGACAGTTGCAGATCTATACTCTTGGTTGCCATGATGAAATCCCCAAATGCTTCCTTGATAAGCTTACTTTAAAATGCACAGAGGTTGCCTGCTGTTCCCATCATCATCTGAATGCAAACACCTAACCATTCAAACAAACCACAGTGCTTACAAAATGCCAGCAAATAAGCACATAATACTGTTTTGCCTCATTTGCAAATTAGACCTTTACCTCTGTGATGCATCAGGCAGTATACTACTGATAAAACACATGACTTTTTTTGACACATAAAAAAGAAGATCTGTCAGTGCCAGAAATTGTTTGTGTACAAGGGTAGTTGTCTGACAGCAGGAGATAGGAAATGAATCATCCAACAATATTCCACTCAAAGCCCTTGACTTAGCCTCTACTGTCATACAGTCGTTCCAAGGAGATGAATTAATCACAATTATTACTGAATCATCTTCATTCTCACATCCAACTGTGTCAATATAGAATCATTATGACGTCAGTAAAGAATCCCACAACCTTGGGGTTGAAATTGTTTTGAATTTAGTTTCTTCACATTGTAAATGCACAACATCTAATTTTACTTTGGCAGAAATATATATCTGGAACATTTGTATAATTAAAGATATTAGACTGTGTCCATCAATTTCATATTAAAAGATAAACTTTAAAGGTGCCAAAATAAGTTCAGACGTCATATTAACATCCTGAATCCGTTCTTGAACACCGTACTTGTTCAAATGAGCATTTTACACTCATGCAATCCACATTAAGTGAGAAATAAACAGATAACGGTTCCATTTAGAAACTATATGATATATTAACCATTGCCATAGCCTAATGGATTTTACAGCATCCTTTCGAAATTATAGTCATAACCATAATTTAAACACAAGTTTATTGGCTATCCAGTTAAGCTGTGGCAATATTGAGCAATAATAATAAAATATGACTTCCACCATGACTTTTTTAGATCATCCTTACAATAAACCAATTTAGTCATTTGGTAATTGATGATCCTTTGTTAAATATAATCTGCTGAGTCAACATCTACCTGTCGATAAATCTGTTCAAGGGAATTACAGAGTTGTATGGTACTCACCACTTATTTGGCCTTGAAGACCTAAGGACACGCCACAAAAGACACAACTATGCACAAGTGCTATCTTCAGTTTCTCTTATGTATATGCCTCAAGATGGTCAGGATATCTAAGATGAACTTTATCCACAAATGGTTATTCTCTCCTCCATTATGTATCTTCTGGCACGTGCTCTCAGCATCCAACAAGACTAATAGTTCTGAGCCTCGCAGCTATCTAAACTCACCGAAATGTTACTGAAGGTATATGCCAGAGTGTCTCGTGCCAAAAATATCCCGGTGCTAATTGCTCATATGACCTCTGTTTGCTCCAGTCTCTTCCCACAAACCCCCCAGCCTGTCTGTAGAGGGTGTGGAGTGCAGAGTTGGATGGCTGAAATTAGTGCTGGATCAGGCTGAACTGAGCCGCCCCCAGTCATCCAGAGTCAGCCCGTCAGCACCTTCTCAATCTCCCTTGTGAGCCTCTACAGGATGAGAGGAACAGAAAAGAGGTTCTCATCCCTAAATTGAGCAGAGAATGAAGGGTCTGACCATACGCCCTCATCCTCAGTGGTCTCAGGTTACACCTGCTGCAGGGTTATCCATAGTGTGCCGCTTCAAATCAGCAGTAACTGATGAGCTTGCTGTCCGGATGCAACCAGAACCCGCATCTATCTCTGCCTTCAGATTTATCTGCCACAGAGCTGATCAACTGATGCAGAACAGAGAAATGCAAATTCTGCATTAAAAAGTACTTGTGACCCACTAAAGAAATTGTAACATATAAACCAATAAATTCTATATAACGTGGAGAAAACATCTGTTTGCATTCCTATTTATCTCAACAAAAGCTCCTGGAAGTACACAAATTAAAATCTGCTGTCTTTGCTCATCTGCACACACAACTGATTTTAAGACAATGCCCTGAGCTATAAAAGCCATGTTACTAATAAATAAAAAATACAATAATTATAATAAAACAATGTTGACAAATACCCCCACAAATATAATATGATATAATATAATATAATATTTAAAACTTTGGAGTCACTAAGATTATTTAATGTTTTTGAAAGAGAGCATAAGTTTCATATGCTCACCAAAGGTTTTTAGCAGAATTTTTTTTAGAATTTTTAGCAGCCATTACTCCAGACTTCAGTGTCACATGATCCTTCATAAATCATTCTAATACACTGATTTGGTGCTCAAGAAACATTTCTTATCATCACAGCTAAAAACTAGCTGTGCTGCTTAATATTTTTGTGGAAACAGTGATATTTTTCCAGAATTCTCTGATTAACAGAAACCTTTCTGTAATATTATAAATGTCTTATTATAAATTATAATATTATAAATGACACAGTTGATCCATTTAATGCACTATCGCTGAAAAAATTCATTTCTTAAAATAAATCTATCTATCTATCTTACTGACCCCAAACTTTTCAACAGTAATTTAATTTAC
>JAFVLL020021288.1:0-23406 GCA_021397915.2 Tor tambroides
CTTTTAGAAAAATGGCTTTATAAAGGTAAAAATGCCCATAAAAGGTTCAAATCAATTTAAACTTATTGGAAAATATTAATTTCTATCACTGCTGTAAACTGACCACACAGAATATGAAGAATATCAAAAACTGTAGGAGTCAGCTGTCCATGGCAGTCCTTATCAGCACAATAACACACTCAACAAAATATCGTCTAATTATCTTTATCGATAAAATCCCAGAAAATAGCCTATTGAGATATTATTTTTTGTCAATATCCCACACCCTTAGTACTGACACAAAATGATTTGCAATGGTTGCTTTGTCACGTCCAGTGTAGACAGCCTAAAGCTGTTGGGTTTTTTTTGGCTAGTAGAAGTTATGAATGGCTGGTAACTTAAAAATTGAGCAGCCAAATTGGCTGGTGAGTGAAAAAGTTCATTTCAATCCCTGTAGACATAACTTTATCTTGCGTTGGTGTGGGTGCTAATATAGGCTAGTTCTCTTTATCGTTTCGTTCTTTGTATGAACGGGCCTTAATATATTCAACTAATATTTATATTTATATTTTATTATATTTTACTTCAATTCCAACAACAACACTGGAATCTAGCCTTAACTACCGTACCTTACTTTTTATTCTCTGCAATTCATTCTTTACCAAAGCCTTTTGTGTGAACAACTTCTTACCTTAATGCTGTGAATGCTGTAGACTAGACAGATTGTGATGGGCCCTGCTCATATACAGGAGCTCTTGCAGGGATGATGACATCATTCTGCCTCGGACAGGAGTTCCCAGCATGACTCAGCTGAGGGACAGTCAGTGCTGGCTTGTTTTCCCTCAGGCTGACTTTGCCAGTTTATATTCATCTCTGGGATTAGTGTGTCAGTTTCACTAGGCTATCTGGTCTTTAAATTTGTAAAATCCTGTAAACAGTGTATGTTGTTTTTGTTTCTGTCATTTGAAAAAATCATGGGGTTCAGTAAGTATTGTAAGGAGGATGGTGAAATAGTGTTTTGTCCCAAACCCTGTGGAACACATAGACCTCTGTCTTCAGAGAATTGTGCAATGTTTGTTGTTCAGGTCGATGACCAATCACAGAGTGACACTAGGGTCAAAACTTGTACTGAGCAGAGGTCCACTGAATGGTCTGTTTTTATGTGTCACAATAAAGCTTTGTTCATTGATTTGGTCTGTTTACAGTATATTGTGTTGCATCTTACAGTAATGAAAAAACTGCGCTGACAAAGCAACAAAAAATTCAAAACAAACATTACGCCAACATTATTTATTTTTTTCAACTGTGGCAAGAACAAATGAATCAGTATGAAGTTTAAGTAGCACAGCTGCATCATTTCGTGCTGATTAGCTTGCAAAAATAATTGCAAAAAACAACCATTAAAATATGTGACCATGGACCACAAAACCAGTCTTAAGTGTCAATTTTTTGACATTTTGAAATTTATACATCTCAAAATATTGATGTATGGTTTGTTAGGATATGACAATATTTGGCCGAGATACAACTATTTGAAAATCTGGAATCTGAGGGTGCAAAAAAATCAAAATACTGAGAAAATCACATTTAAAGTTGTCCAAATGAAGTTCTTAGCAATGCATATTACTAATCAAAAATGAAGTTTTGATATATTTACGGTAGGGAATTTACGAAATATCTTCATGGAACATGATCTCTACTTAATAACCTAATGATTATTTGCATAAAATAAAAATCTAGAATTTTGACCCATACAATGTGTTTTTGGCTATTGCTACAAATATACCCCAGCGACTTAAGACTGGTTTTGTGGTCCAGGGTCACATATTTGATTAAAATAAGTTTCAGTGCATCATAATGTTTAACAGTATTATTACTAAAAATATGTAATATTAAATCTATTCAGATTCCATTGCTTTTCATCACTTGTGTTAAAACTATGTAATTACAGAAACAATATAGTCTGACGGTGTCTTCTGTATTTATGCCACATCCAAAAAAGCAGTCGAGTCCTCTCTCTTGCTCTGGTCCTGTATACTGGCAGAAGGCCATCAGTATAAATCCTCAGTTTTATTTCATATCTGCTGCATCGGTCGTAAGTCTTTTGACACCTGAAAAATACCAGAATGACTTAACTGATATATTGTGTCACAACAGAAAGATATTATAGTGACTGGTTTCTTCCGAAGTACAAAGTTTCTACAGCTCATAATCTTGTTTACTGGATGAATCATTTTAATTGCATATAACTTTTCAACCCAGCCACTACTGAAGTAACAATCATGACTAACACAGTCCCAGAATAAGGACAATATATGTTGTTTTAGTTTTTTGAGCACAGTCTAGTCTCACCTGAAACTCTGTTCCAGTGCATGCTTTGATGTCATCTGGTGTCAGTCCTTCCCAAATCTCAATGAGAGTTAAACCCTTGTTCTTATCAACATCAAACACCGCCTAGAACAAGTGACAACAAACATCACACTGTCCTTGAAAAGGTGAAAGATATCTTATGATTCTCTGAAATCAATTTTACTGACCTTTTCAGTGATTATACGGTCAACACACTGTTTTCCGGTCAGAGGAAGTGTGCACTTCTCTAAGATTTTATGCTTCCCACCCTTTAAATTTACAGTATGAATTTTACACAGAGTGACAAGAAATGTTAAAACATAATGACTGTAAGTGAGATTGTAAAGATTATTGTACCTTGGCAGAATGTTCCATAGTGACAACTACTTTTGTGGCATCACTAGACACCAGGTCCATTGCGCCACCCATGCCCTTTACCATCTTACCCTGAGAAACACATGGAACATGTCAAACCAGGCAAGTGAAAACATACTGCATGTCTATCAGTGATGATACAATAATGTAGAGCATGAAACTCATACTGGAATCATCCAGTTAGCCAGATCTCCATACTTAGAAACTTGCATCGCTCCCAGCATGGTAAGGTCAATGTGACCTCTAAAAAAAGGTTATAAAAGGTGAAGAAGTTTAAGTGAAAGAAAAATAGGAGGAACAACATCAAAAATGTTCTATCTTAGTTTACTCATAAATGACTGATGTATTCCGACACTCACCCTCTGATCATGGCAAAGGATTCATCGCTGGAGAAATAGGCAGCTCCTGGATAAACTGTTACCGTCTCCTTACCTGAACACAAACAAAAGGGCCAAGATCTGAGTTGTAAAGAAGGATTTTAGAATTATTTAATAATATTTAATAATTACAATATATATTTATATAATGTATATCATATTATTATTATGATTATGTATCATATGTGTGTAATGTGCAAATTATGTGTATAATGTGTATGTGTATACTGTGCATAGCTTTCATATTGTATTATAGTCATTACATGGATGCAGTGTTGGTGGATCTCACACTGAAGATCTTTACTCACTGCTACACTTGTGTATGTGGAGTAGTAACAATTTAATTAACAGAACATCAAATATGATAAAGTAGAGTGATAAAGAGATCTGCACCAGCATTGATTAAATCAGGATCCACTTCATTCTCTGTTGGATAGGGACCCTAAAAATAAAAGAAAAGAGGGGATTGGAAATTGAAAAGTGAAAATTCATTAGCCAGAAATTTACTTGCTTAGGTTATTTAATAACAGAAACTGACCAGTCCCAAAATTCCATTCTCACTCTGCAAGTGGACGGTGATTTCAGGGCTTATGTAATTGCTGGCCAGCATAGGGATTCCAATGCCAAGATTTGCTGGGAAGGTTGTCAAGGTATGTGGGAACAGGATTGTTAGAAACTTGTACTTTTCAATATCTATCATGTTGATGGTGATATCTGTGGTCAGGCTACTGAAGGATACCATACATCCCATCCTCAAACTCCAGTGCAGCTCGCCGGATGATTCTCTCCCGGGTAATATCTGATTCCTGTTTGACTTTAGGGTTCTCTTCCTTGCCAGACTGAACCAGCCTTTTCTATAAACAAAAGGAGTCCTGAACATGACCTACACATTCTTGTAAAGTTAAATGTGTACAAAATAAACAATATGGTGAGAATAATGAAATAAACTGCTCTAAATGTGAAGATCAGACAGGTTCATGTGTCTTTCTCACCTCAATTCGTTTTTCATAGCTGGCTCCTTTCACTACCCGGTCTACATATATGGAAGGGATGTGAATGTCTTCAGGACCAAAACTTCCAATATCAACAATCTCCTCAACCTGTGCACCAAAGTAAGTCATTTTCTTTTTTATTTTGTGAGACCTCAAACATGACGATAGAAAATGTCAAAGCCACAAAGCCCATCACAAATTGAAAGGTCACAAACCTCCACTATTGTAACTTTGGCTGCTTTACACATAGGCTGGTTGAAATTACGAGTTGTTTTCCTGTTAAAAAAAAGATTATGTTCAGCAAAGGTAAATAAAAAGTTTAGTTGCGAATTACATGAATACTGATATTATAGAAACAAAGAATCCTAGATCGCTACACAGATAAAGCCTGACACCTAGTGGACAATCTAGGGTAAGTAGGATCTTGATTTTGAAAAAAGTAAGAGATTGAAAAATACAAATGGTGTTAAAATGTCATAAATGAAATCATTTTAATACATTAACTTTTTGACCTGAAAATAAGATTTCCTGCTTTGTCACATTTCCATGCCTTTATCAAAGCAAAGTCGCCCCTGATGGCTTTTTCCATGACATAATGTCTGCCATTAAACTCTTGAACCTGGACCAAACAATCAAAGGACAAGAACTTAGATATATGTATGTAATTTATTTCTGAGGGTGAAAAAATGGCAAAAACCATCAACAAGTTTTGACAGTGATATGCCTCACCACACCTCTCTGCTTTCACTTGCAATAGCAATGCTGCCATCTTTGTTGTATTTTATGGGTGATCCCCCCTCCTGGATGAGAGTGCCATACCCGGTGGGAGTAAAAAATGCTGGGATGCCTGCACCGCCAGCCCGTATCCTCTCTGCTAGTGTGCCCTGGAATAGAATTAAATCAATCAAATCAATCAAACAGTATTTTCTGCAACCCATGGTTGTAACTTGTAACATGATGTATTTCTGAGTGAAAAAGATTTTGAAGATTGTTTGTACTGTGGGTGTTACACACAACGAATCTGAATGCATGTTTGCTAAAGCAGTACCTAAACAGCTATTTGGCTACGGAATCCAGCTTATATTGAATATTCTTAAAACTTTGGCAACTTTGGTTTTGGCAAGGTTCGCTCAAAGTTATGAACAAACATTCGTCCAGTAACACTAATAGAAACATTTTAGTTGGATGTTCGTCTGACGTTTTTTTTAAATGTTACTACTTGTTTCAGAATGTTTAGAGAACATGTAACATTCCCTTGTTTGCAAAATGATAAAATGGAATGTTCCCTTACTGTTTGCAACCAAGAAAAAACATTTAAAAAACTTTTAAAACTATGTTTTGAACATTCAGAGAGCATTCAGAAATAATGGTTTCATAACTTAATGGGAACATTAGCATTCTTACAACGTATTTTTGTTACCTGGGTTGTTGCTTGACATAGTTATTAAAGTTTTATAAAGTAAACAGGGTTGATTTTAATTTGATATTGACCTTAAACTTAGTCAAACTAGACATGGACAATGTAAACTGCAATGAGTTAAATGATCTACCTGAGGAGTAAGCTCTAATTCCAGCTCGCCTGATAGATATTGTCTGGCAAACTCAGCGTTTTCCCCAACGTATGAAGATATCATGCGTTTTATCTGTTTGGTTTTCAGAAGCATTCCCAGGCCAAAGTTATCAACCCTGTCATCAGAAACAATCATGTAGTTAGTTAGTCACACACACAAGAAATCACATTATACACTGGTGTTCCTTCAAGCCTTGATTCTTGAGGGCCCCCTTCCCTTTTTCCCTCTTTCCTGCCCCTTGACCCCATCAGACTATTTCCCAGTCTTTTTTTTTGTGTTTAAAGAACATGACAAGAACCCGTTGTAAACATCCCAGCGAGTTCGTCCACATTAGGGAATTCTCTGGAAACACTGTGTCCCTTCACTTACTTTACTGACATGTTAATTAGAGATCTCTCTCACCCAGCATTGTTGCTCACGGCTGTGATGTCTTTTACTCCTGTTTTCAACAGGCTGCTGATTAAATTCTCCGGAATCCCACACAAACCAAAGCCTGAGACAGAAAAAGGTTGAAATTAAGCACACACAGGGATAGCGCTTGGGGACACATTATGTTCTATCTACAGCAAAGGATATCAGTGCAGGAAATACCACTTAGCTGTATGAACAACTTATCAGATAGGACTGCATCCTAGCTGTGCGGAACTACATGTATAGAGGCCACATTTAGCGGGCACATGTTTTGATATGGCATAAGTTCCTCCTTATACCTCCGACAAGAAGCATGGAGCCATTAGGAATGTCTCTGACGGCCTCTGTGGGCTCCGAATAAAAACACGCACTCCATGACTGGGAGGTTGAGAAATGAGAGCAGCTGATTTCCTGTGGAGTAATATGACAGGGAGAGCAAGGCATACTTTTAGGCACAATTAAAGTGAAAATGCTTGTTCCCAGCTAACAAAGAACATTCTCAGAACTAATGTTCTGGCAAGGTTCTCTCAAAGTTATGAACAACCATTCTTAACAATAAAATGTTCATTCAGAGTTATCTGGCAGTTAATAATGTTCTCAAAACATTAGCACAAAAAAAGGTCTTTATACATAATTCATAGAACATTTTATTTCTGAAATGTTTTAGTTGGACCTTCATCTAAATGTTTTTTAATAACTGTTTCAGAACATTCTGAGTACATTCAAATGAATGTTTTCATAAAGTTAGCAAAATTATAAAATAGAATGTTTCCTTAACTTTTTTAATGACTAAATAAAATAATAATAATAATAATAATAATAATAATAATAATAATAATAAAATACAAAGTTCAGAAAATATTTTATAAAATGTTCAGAAATAACATTTTCAAAACTGGGAACAATTGCAAGACATTCTTCTAACATATTTATTTTATGGGTTTTTCTCTTCTTTAATGAAATCATCTT
The DNA here is from genome assembly GCA_021397915.2 of Tor tambroides. Classification (NCBI taxonomy): domain Eukaryota; kingdom Metazoa; phylum Chordata; class Actinopteri; order Cypriniformes; family Cyprinidae; genus Tor; species Tor tambroides. The sequence continues at coordinate 7,024 of JAFVLL020021288.1, forward strand.
TACAGTGAAATTCTATTAAAATAAAATACTAGGCACTATAAAAATATAATATAAAAAATAAAACACTATCTGTTGATGTTCACAATGATGTAAATATAGCTGTTTGCTTCAGGCTTAGGCTCTTTGAAGAGAAGTTCAAAGCAAACAACAACGCATTCGGAAGTTAAAAGCGAATTATTTGATATCACACGTTTACTTTAATGTCTTATTAGAGCTTTTAAAAATAAATGGACTAATAAAATGCAGAAAATCAATGCATATTGTGATCTTAATTATGCAAAATGAAACGTGCAATGCCAAGCTTCATGAACAAACAACCTGGCAGCGCAATGTGGACACGTGGACATATACTGATATTCTGTGCAAACATCATTGCTGTTCAAACAATGAATCAATACAGTGGAATTTGTTTTATTTTAAACTTTATTTTAATCTGTTCCTTTGTATATGCAAAATATATGTGACCCTGGACCACAAAACCAGTCTTAAATGTATAAATTGAGAATTACACATCATCTGAAAGCTGAATAAATAAGCTTTCCATTTATGTATGGTTTGTTGTGATCAGACAATATTTGGCCGAGATACAACTATTTGAAAATCTGGAATCTGAGGGTGCAAAAAAATCAAAATATTGAGAAAATCGCCTTTTTTTAACTTGTCCAAATGAAGTTCTTAGCAATGCATATTACTAATCAGAAATTAAGTTTTGGTATATTTACAGTAAGAAATTTACAAAATATCTCCATGGACCATGATCTTTACTTAATATCCTAATGATTTTTGGCATAAAAGAAAAATTTGTAATTTTGACCCATACAATGTATTTTTGGCCATTGCTACAAATATACCCCAGCGACTTAAGACTGGTTTTGTTGTCCAGGGTCACATACAACTTTACAAAGCTAATTGTTTGAATGATTTGCATCATTGTCTCCAAACTGATTAGAGAATAAAAGCTCTTTAGAAACAAAGGATTGCCATATATTTATTATAGTCCCTTAAAACATTACATTAAATACACATAAACAAATAAACAACAATAAATTCAAATTAATTGTCTGAAACCTAAAATAATGCAATTATATTAACAACGCTTTACTTAATGGACCCTAAATTTAACTGTTACTTACCTTACCATGACGATAAATACGTCCCTGGGGTTTTAATGATATTAGTCTGCCTCTGAGAAGAGTATCTGACCTAGATAGAAATCTCTGAAAAGACATTTTCAGAACAACTTAAACTTTTTACAGGAAAGTAATCACTGTCTACTACAGAACCTGGATCAATCCAGCTCAGTTTTAAAATAGGGCAAAGGGCGGGTTTTTGGGGGGGGTTAGGGCAGTTTGGAGAGTACTTTTGTACTGTGTCATTACAGATCAAGTCAACAGACTTGATCCCCCCCCCCCCCCCCCGGTTGGCTTCCATACATCAATAGAAGCTATCAAAAATTTATACAAAATCATAAACCACTGTTTCCATTAAATTATGGAAGATTTAGTTGTAGATTCAGTTGCTGTATTTTGGACATGGACTTCATTTGATGAAATAAAAGTCCACATCCAAAATACAGCAACTGAGTCGACAACCCTCTCAACCCTCTCAGTGTCCATGCTGTCAGTAGTACCCAATGTGAGGTTGCACTATGTAGAGGGAATTTGTTTTAAAGCTATAAGAGCACACTTAAATTTTACTTGTCATGCAAAACTGTAGATGACCAGGGTTAAAGGTCATTCCCTTTTGAGAAGTCTGACAGCTGTTGAGAAATTTCCAGACTTCCACGATAACAATCGGAGTGAAGCAGTTACATTCTGACACTGGACACCAATGACCTAAGATATGCTGTGTGTCTGTCATCCTGAGATTTATGAGAGTTTAAGAGTGGATCATGAAACGTTCCTCCAAATGTATACAATTATGATTCTGGAAATGACCCTGTTTTGAGATATATAATTAAAAGTAAGTTTAAATGTCTCCAGGAACCCAAACATTCAACAGCAGACATAAAAAATGGGTTTGTACGTATTGGTTAAACTCAGAGATAAGTCAGAATGATATTTATAATACCTTTTAAATGTCTTCTCATTAGGCTAAATACATGAACATGAACATGAGCCGTATCACACTAAAATTCCAATGTCATTATTTTTGTAGCTGTTGGATAAACAAGCAAACCCAAGGATCGACTATGGAAGGTTTTTAGCTATATTTCACAAATTTCAGGTTAGGCATGTGTTTTATGTGATGCATTTTTTTTTTTTTTTAAATACAATTTCTATAACCGTCCCATTTTTTCTTTTTATGACTTAATTGGTGTTTTGTAATTATTTTAATGTTAAAACATTGCTAACAGACCTGTGATAACTTAAATAAAAAATAAAATCTTCATTTTCATGAACATTTTAAAGTCAAAATGACTTTCACTGTAGTAAAAAGTGTAACAACATAAAAAATCTGCAAGGATCTGTCAGAAAGCCTAACTTTTGAATTCTCCACTTTGCCCCACAAACTTTTCTACTACACATTTGTTCTTGTTGAATCTCAACGGTAGTTTTGCAGCCTACTGCAAGACCCCTTAAACACGTGCCCTGCTCCAGTCACGTGTACCCATTCAGCTCTGCATTGTTTATCATACATGTAAGCGCCTATATATGGACTGCAAAACGCCACAAAACCTGCCAATAGCCATTAGAAATGAAAATGAATTCGACCTAATTACACAGCTCAGATTCTGAAAATGACTTTCAATATCTGCAGCTTTAGAAGAAATTAATCTCAGCTCTGACCGCACAGCTCGATTGATATATTCGGCTATATTCTTCTAACAGCGCGCGCGCAGGCGGACAGTGTAGTAGAGAAATAAATAACGTGCGTGCCATTTTTCCTGAAGGCTAGTTGTGGGAAAACACTATGACGCTTGTTAGGGCGGAGTCCCACGTACATTTATTTTTCGCATGCGAAACTCTACATGCAGTAAACCGATTAAAAGAGTGTCTTGCTGTATAAGGTTTACTTATAAGCTCCCTACGCAGGGTGCTTCAAGGAGAAGTGGCGCCTTTCTTCGATTGTGCCCTAGAAAAAACAACAACAAAAAAAAACTAGTACGGATGCTGGAGCCAGATATCCAGTGGGTAAGCTGAGGTCCTGTCACAAGCATAGGACGTTTTAAGCAAAGCGGTAGAAGAGAAAAGTGGGCTAATTTATGATGCTTTTTTTCTAAACCGTTTATAGAAGATATATTAAATTTAACCAAGGTGTGCTACTATAATACGAAGAAGTCAGGCGTCCCCGAGGAATACTTTCATAGAAGTTAAGGATCTACAAATCTGAGTCGCACTCTTGGAAAAGGTGAGTTCAGTGTAGTGAGACAAACGTGGGATTTATTCTGTATGTTTACGACTTTAAGCAGCGGTTGCTGTTGTGGAAGATTAACATTATGAATTTTATTTTTTAAAGGCAAAACAAAATACAATACAGATTTATCATGTAGCCTAAACTTAAAATGCATGCATTTTTAATGCATGTTCTGTATTTCCGTTTGGAGCACTTATTTGTTTACGTTTATCATGATATTTATGCGGTTTACTTCAGTTTAAAAGTTTCCACGACATATTGTGGCCAGATGTGGAGGATTAGGCTATATTCAAAATGTTTTAGTTAAATATTGCAGGAGTAAAACTAAATATCAGCATGGCTTCAGATCTGTCTTCGGCATGATTGCGAGTGTGATATTGCTTTTATTCATGATTTTATCTATGATAAAAGTCATTCTTATCGAGTATCGTTTTCAGACACATTCTGCCCATTTAGTTTGTATATTTCTTCTTCGGGAAAATTGTTCCAGAAGAAGCCAACCATTCAAGCTTTCAGAGTCACCAAGCAACACGTTAACTAAAAGCTGGACTGGAATCCGTGAGTGGAGATGAAGGACACAGATTCAACTGCTCCATTTTGAAGGGCTCCCTATGCCCTAATCTCTTCGAAGGGTTTACCCTCCAAAGTGAGAGATTCAAAGGGTGTAGGGAACCGAAAAACTGGTCCTTGGAACACACCTCTGCATCATCTTTCCAATTAAGGAGGCGCTATCATCACACAATTAAACCTGCACAAAGAATCATGGGAGCTAGTTGTCCATCCGTTGTACCCTTAGAAATCCTTCTGGCCTTTGAAGATGCCAGTTTTGAACAATTCTATTTGGAGTGGCCCTTCAGTATGATTGTTCTTACTTCAAAATGCCCTTCGGAGATAGATTTATTACATTTGGAACGCAACGTTCCACTCCCTTTCGGACTAACTTCAGCTCCATTCGGGAATTTCTAATCCACACACCCCAAAAACACTGACAGCAATCATGAAAAAACAAAGTTTCATCTTTAAAAACCTGTTACTCGCTGGAGGCAAAATTAGACAACATGACATTATTTGCGTGAATAAAATACAATATGTTAACTTGCTTGTTCCTCGCTCTACGCTAACAACTCAAAAAACTGATCTGGAACGCCGGGAACACAAGCGGGGCTACAAATAAGGAGAAAAGTCCCAGTGGACAGAATGTTAGTGCCACTACATTTATTTGACATGTACTACTGAAATTCTTTAAAGATGGTTGTTTGATTGCTACACATGTACTTTACTTACACAACTACTCTTTACAACGTCAGTGGTACAATATCATTGTTTTTGATTGTGGTATTGTGGTGTATAGTTGAACTGTCACGTTAAATAATAAAGGTTCACAGACTCAGACGATCTCAGACTCCTTTCAGGAAGCTCCATATCAAACACAATACTTCTATTATCAAATTCCTAATTATGCGCTTTGACATTGTAGAACAGGCTGTACCTATTTTATCAAGGACCAAGCCCTTCACCCTCAGTGAGAGTTTGTTATCTCTGTACTGCTGCACTGGGTGTGAAGGCCATTTAAATCTAATAGAGAAGAGTTGTGATCTGCATGCAGCTGAAGTGCAGAGTCAATAGATGGATTTCTGAGAAGATGTTTCCTGAGAAGATGTTTTCCAGAAGCAGATTGGAGCGAAGCCATGTTGCAGTGAGGATATATTTCACAACCACTGGCTAGAGCCTTTGGCTTAAAATGGATGTCAGAGGACTGTGTTTACTGTGATTTCGTAATCCTGTCATGGACTGATTGGTTTCTACAATGAAACAAATGAATAATTCGACTTGTTTATTCAAATAGAAAGGGAATGGCCAAACAGTGATTGAACTGAATTAGAGTAAAGACTTACGAGGATTTACGACTATTAGCTGGTGGTTGCTTCCATTTTTTGCAATGCTGTTTGTTAACCGATATCTTAATGGACCTTATTTTGGTTTTCACAGGGACTATATCATGGAGACCACCCTTCTCATCTGTATCTTGTTGACCTGTGCTATAGCAACAGAAAGTGTGCCTCCTACAATACAAGGTTTGCAGTTTTTTATATATGTACACAGCCATGTTTTGCACTAACCCAACATGCCTTGTCTGGCTTGAGAGGTTAGAAATGTCTGCCAAATAATCGCCACTCTATTTGCCACTTTCAGTGACTTTTTTCCTCCTACAAAGTCTTTAAGAGCCTTTTGTACAACAGTTTAGTCAAACAACAAGAAAACAGGATGTTTTCTTTAGGAACCCACCCTCTCTCATTAGTTGGGGAGCCATTGTGAAACACTAAGGCAGCTCCTTGGCTTTCTGCAAATACCCAGAGAGTTCTGCGGACCTCTGCATAATGCAGACTGACTGGCTTTTACATAAAAAATCAAATGAATCCAAGAGCAAAACAGATTTTAATAACAGAACTCCAAATGCAGTGTACTGTATTTCTAGTTAAGCCAATTAAGGAATCAATCAAAAGCCACTGATAAAATTATCAGAAGGCTGAAATGTGAGCCAGAACCAAGGTTTTTCCTGGCTCTAGGATGGAATTAATGAACTACGCTGCACAATTTTATTTCAGCTTTTAACCGCCACCGTTCTTCACAAGACCATTTATAAATGCTTTCATTTTGAAGTCAGTACTGTCTTTTGAACGGTTCTGTCCATTATGAGTTCAATCAGATATGATGTTTTCTATAAAAGAAGCAGATGCAGTAAGTGGAAGGGAGTGCGTGTTGCTATATGAAATGGATAGTTAGCTTCACAACATTACTCTGCAGGTGCTATTTTTGCTTTTTTGCTATACATTAGTTTCTATGGGAACATAGAATGACAACTCTGATTCATTCCTATCCTTTAACAGGCAGATTACTATTAGTTTACAAAAAATTTAGGCTAATAAAAAATACATATATTAAGCTACATGGCCAATTTATTGCACAGAAAAAAATAATCTGCTAGGTAATTTGTAGTTTTAAATGTTAAAAAAAACTATTTGGAAATTATGTATTTCCTGGAAAAGAGAAAAAAAGGAACTACACAATAAGAGATGATGATGTAATTACCTGAAAAAACACTGGTAGTGTAAATAACCAGACCATACAGAATGTGTTGTGGCCTATAAATAAAACCTCAGTAGTTCTTCTGTTACACTCTGCTTTGAGATGAATCGTACTGTTGGGAGCTACATTTAAATTTAGCTGTTAGTTCAAAACATCAATTAAAGTTTTATCAGTATTGCTGTCTAAATGCTGTCAGCTGAGCAGCTCGGAAAGATCCTTTCAAAGAGCTTGCAGGCAGTAACGCCACACTGCCACTCGAATGCTTCTACATGCGAAAAATGCCAGCACACATTTCCAGGAAAACACAGCTGACAGTTATAGCCCAACTGGGATTTATGTTCCTTCCTGTTAGTCCAAAGCTGGTTTAAACTGAAGGACATTCAGAATATTATTCTAGCTGCAAAACATTTGATCATTCTCAGCTGTGCTTGAATAACACATTAAAAAGGCAAAAAAAAATTCAGCCTTATTCCTTATCATTTATGAATTGCTTGAAAAATATGAAGCTGTAGAATATAGAATTAAATTACTGATGCCGCGTTCATGTCTTTTGAAATATTTCTCTTGCTGTAAATGCAGTGACACGTTATAATAAAGTCTGAATGACATTCCTGGTATTTTATTCCGGTCCATCAGACTTCTTGGAAGCATGCCTTAAAGCAAGTATGTTCAGTAGCAGCAAGGGTTTAAGTGTTTTCTTCACCTTTTTTGCAGGTCAGACTAGAATGCCTCATCTGACTGGCTGCTTTTCTCGAGAGCTGATGACTTTCCGTTGTCAGTGGGAGACTGGATCCCTCCAGAACCAAACAGAACTCGAGGATCTGAGACTTTTCTACATGTTAGAAAAGTAATTAGTAACACAACACCATAGAATAAAATGCACTAATGCATAATATTAAGTATTGTTTGTCAACACCGTTCTCTTGCATCTGCAAGTAAAGAGAATTAATACAAGTTACAATTAGTGAAGCAGTTAAGTTGTTAGACAAATTACTGTTGTTCTACTTAACGATCATTTCCTACGTGTCTGCAGGGATTCTAAGAAATGGATGGAATGTCCAAGTTACAGTTCCATGAGGAAAAATGAATGCTACTTTGATTCCAGTAACACCATTATATGGTTCCCTTACGTGGTCCAGCTGCGTTCACGCTCTCTTGACGTTGTTTATGATGAAATGTCCTTCAACGTGGAGGACATTGGTAAGCCATGTCGTAAACACAAACCCTGACACTTTGTCTTTTCTTTCTTGGCATACTTTCAAGTACACAAACCCTTGTGGCAAAACTATTTTCAAAACATTTTCACATATATTTTTAAATATTTCAGAAATCACAAAAATATGCTAATATAGATTTTGATATATATTTTTAATAAGTTTTAGTTACTAATGTTTCGCTCATTTTTCTAAATACATTTTAATATATTTATATTTAAATATTTTATTAATATAAATATTAAATATTTAAAAAAAAAGAATAATACATTTTGCATTGACCCAATAATTTTGGATTGTAATGTTTTTTGTAATGTAATATATTGTGGCATATGAAGGTTTATACAAAATGAATTTGCCTATATATATACACACATATATATATATATATATATATATATATATATACATATATATATATATATATATATTTTTTTTTTTTTGTTGTATGGAATGATGGTCTCTAAAATGCTAAGCATTCCCAACATCCTTTCAGATAACTTTGCATTAACATGCAGCATATTTTCGAGCATGTATTCATTTATGTTCATTATTTTGTCAGTGTTTCCGGACCCGCCTGTCGGACTGAACTGGACTCTTTTGAGCATGGGCTCAACTGGCTTAATCTGTGATGTGGTTGTGAGCTGGGATCCACCCCCATCTGCTGCAGAGAATGTGAACACAGGATGGATCTTGCTGGTATACGAGACACAGTACAGAGAAAAGGGTTCAGAGCAGTGGAACTCAGTGAGTCTCACACAACGTTGTGCAATCAGCACCACCAGGTTTCTAATAAGCGCCTAATGTGAAACAGACTTGAAGTCAAATGGTTTCTTGAGGAGTTCCTCTGAAGCTTTTTTAAAAATTATTTCTAAGAACACTTATGAGTCATTACATTTGATTCACCATGGTGAAGATTATGACCTGGATTTTGCAGCCATAATTAGACCACGTTTGGAGCTCATTATCTTCAAGGTTGGAGTGTTATTATGTGCCTTATCCTTGTTTGTCTCTCTACAGCTGGATAATGGCAAAGACACACAGGCGTACATCTATGGTCTGCGCAGCAACACTGAATATGAAGTCAGAGTCAGGTCAAAAATGAGAGGCTACAACTTTGGTGTCTTCAGTGAATCCATCTTTATACTCATTCCTAACAAAGGTCTGATTTAAGATCTACCTGTTTGTAGATTTTGTTAGGAAGTTAGCTTAATTTTTTCAGTGATGTTTTGAATGTCCTGTTTCAATTTCAGAATCAAGAATTCCTATTACAGCTGTGTTGGTCTTTGCTGCCATTGGTATCGCGATTATTTTGATGCTGGTTGTAGTTTCACGTCAACAAAAGTAAGTACCTGCTCTGTTATATAACAGTGTAAAGGAAATCTCTCAGCATTGTGTATGAATACCATGATTTCCTGACCTCTCTATTAGCTTCCTCCGTCCTTTCCTTCTGTACCTTTAATGTTCTGCCTCATAGCAGCACATATATATACATTTTTTTTTCAAAACTTCCAATCACTTAGTTATTAAAAGTAAAGCTTTAACTTCATTGTGGCTTGTTGTAGGTTAATGGTGATTTTCCTGCCGCCAGTCCCTGGACCAAAAATTAAAGGAATTGACCCCGTGCTTTTACAGGTATTTGACTTCACATAAATTTTTGTAGAACTTTGAGGGTATTTTCTACAAATTAAAGCTTTTATATTTGTTTTTTTTTCTTTACAGAAAGGTCAGCTGACTGAATTCACGTCAATCTTAGGCACCCACCCAGGCTTGCGGCCAGAACTGTACAGCAATGATCCATGGGTAGAGTTCATAGAGGTGGACATCGACGAACCGCATGAGAGCCAGGAGGAGCTCCTTATTGCCGATTCTCCAGTCTCTGACTCTCTTCAAATGTCCAGTAGTTTCAGGGATGATGACTCGGGTCGGGCTAGCTGCTGTGATCCGGATCTGTCAGATCACGATCAAACGGATCTGCACCACCCTTCAACCAGCAGCCACGATGGTTTCCACCCATTGTCACGCGCACAGTCTGGGCCACAGCAACCTGCAGCCTTCTCTCCACAAGACACTACCTGGTCAAACAGTCTTTACTCACAGGTCAGTGACGTCACTCATCATGGTGAAGTTGTACTTTCTACTGAAGAGAAAGAAACGATGGCTCTGAAGAATAAAAACCACAATAAAGGGAAAGAAATCCAACAGTTGGTGGTGATCCCTGACGAAAGAGGCTACACCTCCGAGTTTGTTGCCAGCACAGTCAGCGCCCACCAAAATAAACCAAACCCATCGACAGATCAATCACAGAGTCAAGAACAACACGGTGCATTCAGAGACCTTCAAAAACTTAGCACTGAGACTGTTACGTCCCCTCAGTCCACTGCATTTCCCATCCTTGCAGCGCCTACCAGTCCAGAGTACACCATGGTAGATGGTGTGGACTGGAAAAACAGTCTCCTCCTGAAACCAAATACACCAACCGCCCCACAGAAGGCAGCAGTGAAGACTTTGCCCACTCCTGAAGGGTACTTGACTCCTGACCTACTCGACAACATTACACCTTAACTAAAAGTGGCGTACGCTTGCTCTTCGTGAGTTATCTGACATGGTTAGCCAACACCGAACAAGATGTGTGATCCATGAGGAGGGAATTTTGAAACGAAGCCAGTTCTCAAGTGTTCTCCAGTGGAATGGATGTCATGAAACAAATCTATTGGCAAACTAATAAATGGCTGTATTAGGCCTGGAGTCTTTTCTGTATTCTCCTAATTCGGAGTGTTAACAGCTTCAGGGGTTAGTTTGTGCAGATATGGAGCAGAAGTATATTTGCTGGCTGTTTACTGTCATAAAAAGATAACAACTGATATTTTATGCTCTTACATGTAATATAACAGCTATATTGCTGTATTACTGCTCCATATTTTGTGCGCTTGTATTTTTTTCAGTGGACTAACTACCAACTACGTGTCTGTGTAAACTGTAAAGTGCCTACTTCAGAATATATTTCAACTTCAGTGTTAAAAAATAGTGCACATTTAAATCAAAAGGGGTTTATGTGAACTGTTACAGGCTCTTGTCCTCAGTGCCATTTTTTTCTTCCATAAAAGACTTGGATAGGCTTTTGTGCCTCAATGTTGTAAATATGGTCAATTTTGTTTTCATGACATGCTTTCTTAGCTGCAAAAGAAACACACACACACACACACACACACACAAAACATCTTAAACCAGCCTAAACTGGTTTACTGGACTCCCACTTTGGTCTTTGAGTGGTTTTGGGACACTTTCTAGATAGACAGGATTCCTGTTAAACACTGGCTATGCCAGGATGTAAAACCATCTAAAAGAACAGCTAGTTTTTTTGTTGTTGTGGTTGGTTTTTTTTTTTTGGTTTTTTTGTCAGCAGCAGGGTTGTTTACTCTTGGCCTTGGTTCAGTAATTGTTTATCAGTATTGTTTATCATTAAGATGAATGTTTTTAAGCTATAATGTGACTATAATGTGTACAGAACATACGAGGTATCTCTAAATAAATGGCAGCAATGAACTCAGAAATACTGGTTTTGCACTCTGTCACCTACCACTCCCGTCATAGTACCTCCAGGGATCACGTGATTGATATTCAAGAAATAAACCGCACGCAAGGAAGCGTCAGATATTTATCATTTGTTACCTAGTTAGACTGGTCAAGATGAAAAAGCTCACTGCCGTCGACTTGACTAAACTTGTCAAAGATTTCATCCAACTGGAGCATGTAAGGCCTTTAAATGTATATTTAAGATATTAAAATAAGTCTTGTGAAGAACGTTGTTATAAAAGCTCTGTGAGTTCGCTAATGTTCTGAGGTAAATTATTGATTTGTATGATTAAGAAAATTACGGAGATGAAAGGGGAAAATAATACTCTTGAAATACAGCTGGACGAGACTAGCAGACTTCTAAAAATCGCCCAGAACAAAGAGAAACAGTTAATTGAAGGTAAGACAATTATGAGGTAAAAAAACAAAACAAAAAAAACAAGGTAACGTTAGGCCTATTTATCGCAGAAGTGGGTCAGACTAATCTCGGCTGCCATCTAGCGGTGTAATTGCAGAAATGTTGAAGCTTTACACCTTTAATTTGTGTTTTGGTTGTATATTTCTATTCTCATACTTAAATTGTAATGGAGCAATTTGCACTCAAAAGGTTAAGAAAAGTTCTTCGTTAATTGCTGCAGTATACAGTATAATAATGCTGTTTTTCGACATGGCTTTGTTTTCTTCATAGAGAGAGATACAGTTTTGGAAACTGTCAAAGGTCTACAACAAACCCTACAACAACAATGCGACCTCAGAGGTACAGAAATTATTAACCCGAATTCTTCGCTTAATATAATTTAATTCCCTGTCCAAATAAAAATAGGCTATTCACAAATAATCACAACTCTATCTAGTTGAAAATGAAAGGCTGAAAAATGAAACTCTTCAGATGAAGAAAGAAAACGAAGCTCAATTAAAGGTAGGCCTGGGATGTATTCAAATATATGACTGGTGGCATAAGCATAAATGTAAGAGGTTTTGAGTGTCTGTGCTCGATTCTGCCCCTGTGTGGTGATAGGAAAGCAATATTCGGCTTCAGAGGATGGCAGCTGAAATGAAAGCCCTACAAGATCAACACCAGAGGGAGTTGGAAGACTGTGATAAAGAAACACAAAGGAAACGTGAGGGAAAATCACAACACTTTTTTTTTTTTTTACCATCCTTATCAACAGGAATAAAACCGATGAGACGCTGTTAAACATTTTGCAGTATCACACATTTAAAAAGAAAACATTTCCATTTTGTTTTCAAAGTGGATGCTAAAGAGACTGAGCTGAAAGTGGCTCATGAGAGAAATGAATGGGCTTTGGAGGAGATGAGAAGGCAGATGAGAGAGAAGGAGAAAGAAATGCAAAGCCAAATCATTAAACTTCAAATGGAGGTAGAATTTAATTGGTTAACCTAGTTGTTTTGTATATAAATGGAAATTTAATAACTTTTAATACACTAAATGTTAGATAAAAACATATTTTTCTTAATACTGTTCATTTTATATTTGTTTTGCATGATTTTACGTCTGTAAAAAAAAAAAAAAATTCCTTTGCAGTTTGGAGCTAAGCTTGCAAGGGCCCAGAGCATGTCCACAAAGAGTCTGCCGCAGACACAAGCATCTGCTCCTCATCCACAGAATATCTTTAAAAGAGTGAGTCATACAGCCGCATTCATCAAAACACCTCAGAGCACTGAGGGAAGCAAGGTTTCTGATCACACCTTTATTTCTTTCTCTATATTGAATCATTCTGTTTGTGTCTTCAGAAGCTCCAGTTCATTCAGGAGGAGAAAAACAAAGAGATTGAGGCTCTGCGTCAGAGGGTGAGAGAGTTGGAACAGCAGAGCCTTCATGGATTGATGGACTCTCGTCTGAAGAGGAGGAAAAACTAAGACTTATTTGGATCTGACTGTTGATACGTGAGGGCCTTCATCCAACTGTTTGACAGTTGTATTTATTTTAAAACACATTTCCCTCAGAATATGTTCTAAATATTTTTTAGTTACGTTCTGTTGTGTTCTTAATTTCTGTGTGCGTGTTTATTGCCTTTCCACTATAATAAATGAACATTTAAGAACATACAGCTGTGAAGACTGCTATATAAGAGGTCATTCAGAAGGGAAGCATAGGTGCAGGTGACATGGACTTCCAGGAGATTATGGCCCAAGTGCTCCTGCATTGGTTCGGGACACCTGTAAACACAACCGCCGTTTTCAGATAAAGCTTGTAATCTCATCAATAGAGACAGCCGGTAATTTGGTGACTCCTTCAGTAACACACACATGCACATGCTCACAATACACTCTCATGACATCAAATACTAGGAAAATGCTGGTTCATTCAGAGAATAATATTACTGAAATGAATTACTGTTAAAGTACAGTTTAAATCACTCAGCAGCTTAACAGTTACAACAGTATATTTAAAGTAATTTATTTCATGCAGACATTATCGCATGCAACATTATCAGTGTTATTTTAGAAATATACAATTTAGTAAAATATAGTTTTTATTAATGTTTTAAATAAGCTTTTATTTTTTCAGTTTTCCTATTAATGTAATTTTGTTATTTTCATTTTTTATTTTTACATTTTTTATTTTTGTTTCAGCTTTAGTTCAGTTTTAGGTTATTTTAATACTAATTAGACTTAAAAAATGAAAAAAAAAAGAATATTTATTTAATTTTTATCAAATTTATTTCAATTTTAGTTTAGTTTTAGTTACCAATAACAACACTGACCATTATGTTGTATTTTGAACTCATTTGGAAGAGAATAAAAGCATATATTATACACTGCTAAAACAGCATCTGGCACATGCTCACTAGCGGCACACATGCTCTCCAGAATGAGATTGTAAGCCTCATCATTCACATTGAGAGGTTGGCGGACGAGTAATAATCATATCAGCCAAACCCCTTTATGTGTCAAGGAGGTCCTGCAGTAATCTCATTAGTAAAGCTGTTACATAACGTCTGATCCTACGCTGTACAGTCAGAGATCAGCCTCATTAAGATCACTGATGTTCATGTCTCTAATGTTTTTCTTCTGACCTCCTGTATGATTGTATCCCACCAGATCAAACATGACAATATCTCCCTTGAGTGCTTCAAAAGAATCAGTGGTGCACATGTTTGCTGGTAATTCACCTTTCTTTGGTTGTGGTTCTTGGCTTTTGTTCATCACAGGCATAGTCTAGGACAGCAGGGAGGATTAAGGTAACTCTAAATAAAGCAGGCAGATTAGGAAACATGATACTAGCATGTTCTGTTTCACTCTGACAGAGTCATGGATGGAGAAAGCTAAAGACTTCCCTGGAGACAGGAAAACTATCCATGAGAAACCACATCAATGATTTTTATTCATGCAGTTACAGAACAGGACAGATAAAATGAATGCCTGCATTTTGGTCATATGTGACCTTAATGTAACTATTTTTTAGTTTGTGAAAGAAGCTAAATATTATCGTTCAGTCTTAAAATATATGAACATGTGGACATATTCTTGGACTTCTAATCTTATAAAAAAGAAAAGCAGCCTTGCATTGGACTACTACAAGAGCACAGCGGTAAGATAATTTAATTTGCATATGCTAATGTTATGTATAGATTTAGAGTCAAAGTTCAGTTGACATGCTTGTTAACTTTTACAATAAACAATATAATAGACATTATTAATGATTAATAAGTGTAAGTAAAACTGTTTATGTGATTAGTGTTCATATGAGATGTAATCATATGTTCATGGCAGCTAATAACATTCATTATGATTGTTAAATAACTATTTTATTTGCAGCTATATTGCGTAGTACAGTTTTAAAGGGATAGTTCACCCAAAAATGAAAATTCTGTCATTTACTCACCGTCAAGTTGTTCCAACCTTGTATGAGTTTCTTCTGTTGAACACAAAAGTAGATATTTTGAAGAATGTTGGTAACCAAACAGTTGCCGGTAGCCACTGACTTCAATAGTATGGAGAAAAATTGATGATGATGACAGAATTTGAATTTTTGGGTGAACTATCCCTTTAAGATTGGTTAATATGGAGTTATTCCTCAATCAAGAGCAAGAATATCAGATATTTCCACTGTTATTGACATGCAACGCATATACCGTTTCCTTATTGCTATGCATACAAATATTGTGAGCTGTAACTAATTTTTCTCTTGGTTACTGCCGGTTCCTGTTTTTCAGCCTTAAGCAGCTGCAGAATGCCTGCAAGGGCAAGTCAGGTGTTGCAGCAGGTGCATCGGCACAATATTTACACTCTGACGGACAGCTCAGAATGTGGGTCAGAGACGGAAGAGGATGCAGACCCTTCCAAGCGCCTGACACCCCTGCAGAAGTTAACGCTGGAAATGTGCAATGACGAAGATACCATAAAAGAACTGACGGTGGGCAGAAGGGTGGGATTCTATAAAGTCCGCGGTCAGATCGGCTGTGGGAACTTTTCGAAGGTCAAACTGGCCGTCCACGCACTCACCAAAGGTAGAAGAGATTTAGCATAATCTATCTTGTTTTGAATAAACACTTGACTTTTTAAATCCAGATCAGAATTAAGAGAGTAACAGGATTAATGTGTAATGACCTTATCCTGATTGTTATTCCACATGCATGTCCTGTAGACAAGGTTGCCATTAAGATCATGGATAAGATGAGGCTCGATCTGCAGACCCAGAGGATGCTGTCTAGAGAGATCTCCAACATGGAGAGCTTGTATCACCCAAACTTATTGCAGCTCTATGAGGTACTGGAGACGCCAAGTCGGTTGTACCTAGTTCTGGAGTTTGCCGGAGGAGGAGACCTCCACACCAGAATCAGCTCAGGAGGAAAACTCTCTGACCAAGAGAGCAAGATTGTATTCGCCCAAATCCTGTCAGCAGTCAAATACATGGTTAGACCCTCTATAAGAACATATAACTTTTTAAAATCTAGATTATAGAAAACACACTGATAGTAAGTCATAGTAAGTACAGTAAAATTGTTAAATGGGTCAATGACATGATGCTCATTTTTATCCAGATCTATTAATTCAAAGACGCATAAAAATGCAGTGCATAGTTTGAATACACCTCTTCTGTGAAGAGCAAAGTTCTGCATTAAAGTTTATTTGAATTATTTAAAGTAAAAACATAAAAAAGGAAAAAGTACATTTTGGACCC
>JAFVLL020021289.1:0-10846 GCA_021397915.2 Tor tambroides
AGACAGCTGTTCTCAACATATTGCAAATTCATTATTCAAATGGCTGGGATCCCTGGACAGCCCCTGTTATGTCAAAGGGTTTTAAAGCATTTACTTTGCAGAGCACAGAGATGAAATTTGTAAAAAGGCAAAGAACTTGACAGAATCTCCTCAGAACATGGTTTTACCAGGAAATGATTTGTTAGCCAATCATTTCTCTATGTTGCAACATGTTTGAAGAGGCCGTGTTGTGGGATCTGTGAATATTTTACAGTCAATCTGCTGGGTTGTTAAAACATAAAAGCCTACATTTCTATTCAATTTAGGCTATAAATTGTTATATACGAACAATAATTTTATGTAATCCTAAACTTCTTTTTCTCAAGAGGTAAGAATCAAAAAGTAGGGTTAGTTCACCAAAAAAAAAAATAAAAAAAATCAACATGTAGTCACCTTCATTTCACTCCAAACAAATTCCAAACTCCTTTCTTTCTTCTGTGGAACACAAAAGATATTTTTCAAAGAACTGTTTTTGTCCATATAATGAAAATTAATGGTGATCAAAACAACATTGGATCACACTGACTTTCATTTCAAAAGTCAGGTTTGAAAGACATGATGAGTTAATGCTAACCAGAATTTTTATTTTGGGTGAACTATCCCTAGTAAAAAAGTAATATATTTAAAATACATTTCATATCGCTCGAGACTTACTGGTATAAAAATGATAAGTCAACTTCACTTGGAGTACTACTTGTACACAATGCATAATTCAGAAAATGTGTTTTAATGTCACTATTGATGAGAATTGTTTGATCTTTGAATGCAAGATATTTAAAATGTAGCTAAAGTATACTTGCAAATTCCACTTTAGCACAATCAAATATACTTCAGTATATCTTTAGTTGCACTACTTCCACACAGTTAAAGTGCATAATGTACAAAATTAGTTGTTCCAATATAGCAGACTTTAAGTATACCAGTTTAGTATACCAAAAGTACAATTGCAGGGTATTTTAATTAAGTATATAAATATGTAAATGTATTTGTAGTATACTTAGCATGGAATAAATGTATTTCAAATACATTTTAATATATTTATTTTTTACTAGGGATCCCTTTAAGTGCTTAAATGAAAGAAAGCCTTACTTTTTATTCATAACAATGCAAAAGTCAATAGTCAATGCTAGCAGATTTACAGTGTATTCCAGCTGTGTTGTTGATATGAAGACAGTGTTAGCAAAGCTGAAAATATATTTGCTTTTTGATGTTTCAGAGTGATTAAAATTGTTTTGCTTTCCTCGTAACAGAACCTTTTAGCCTAGCTGACGATTGCATGATAGTTTTGCATGCCAAAATTGAGATCTCTCATTGGTATTTTTCCATATAGTGAATTA
The DNA here is from genome assembly GCA_021397915.2 of Tor tambroides. Lineage (NCBI taxonomy): Eukaryota > Metazoa > Chordata > Actinopteri > Cypriniformes > Cyprinidae > Tor > Tor tambroides. The sequence goes on from JAFVLL020021289.1 coordinate 1,377, forward strand.
TACGTCTATGTCAATTAATATAACTATAACTGACATTTATATTATTATATATTAAAATAAATACTACTAATAATAAACATCATAGAACCAAGACATAATTTTTTTCCTTTTCATTTTTTTTCTCTCTCTCTCTCTCTCTCTCTCTCTCTCTCTCTCTCTCTCTCTCTCTCTCTCTCTCTCTCTCTCTCTCTCTCTCTCTCTCTCTCTCTTTTTATTTTGGAAATTTTTAGAATCACAAAATGAATTGTGGTTAATTGTGTGGTTAACGATCCCAGTTTCTGGCCTCTGAATATTGTGTTTGACAATGGGAGGCCTTTGAGTCAAAAAAGTTGAGAACCAATGTAATGGAAAGCCACATTTAGAGTTGGTGGCCTTTTGCCAAAGCGACGAGTCAACTCTGCCACCATATCAGTAAAGCAGTGTCAACAAAGTCAGGGTCAGAGCAGGATGGGTGATGTAAGAATTGACACACTCCCTGAAATCAGATTTGCTTTGCAAAGAAGGGAGGTTACCGAAGAAAACAATGGTGTTGTGAATTCTTGGCAGCGGGTTGCGGGGCACCATTGACAAAAGCAAATGTGATTAAATTTTACTGGGATGGCTAGAGTCTCCGCTATCATCAGTGAGCTCAGGCTAAAGAGAGATGACACATAAATTACTCTGCCTCTTTGCCTCTAATGGGACTCGTCACTGTGGGGAAGTATCTTGCACACAGAGCAAATGACAGAAATGTTCACAACTAATAGACTAACAATTTGCCAAAGCATCTCCATCGTTAGGATAGAAATCACAAAGAGGCGAGGTGATCATCTCCTCTAGATGGGCTTTTTGGGAAATTCTCAACGCTGTTGTGATTGAAATTTAGAATCGTGAAGCGCTTCAAAGTGTCTGACATTTTGTGAGACATAGAAAAGTCACATTTTGGATGAAAATTTGAAGAAATATGATATTTCTGTCCATCTGCATTTGTAACCAAAGAGCAGGGCTCTGAATATGTATGTCTGTCCGAGGCTGTCTGTGTTTTGGCGTGTTATTGCATGTGGGCAGTGTCTGGGAGAGGAGTCTAACTTGCGTCTCTGTGTGGACAGACCCCTGGGGAGTGACATTTTCCACAGGCGGACGCAGGGCAGCCGTGTGACTGTTTGACTCCTTTAGTGGTCAGGCACCACATCTAATGCCACACACCTCTAACACTCAGTCGACATGCTTTCAGCTGACACTTCACTGAGCACAAATCGCTTCTGCCTAGGGTTTGTTTAAGTGTTACCTGAGCATGATGGGTAGAGTGGGTCTCAATAATGGGTGAGAAAATAACTCTCATGAAAAGAACTTGAGATTAAAAGTGTTTTAAAGGTTATTAAAGGTTTTTTCAACTGTGGACAGTCTCCTAAAACATTTTTTTACATTCTCCCTAGCAACCAATGAGATATATATTGTATTTCTTTCAGAAAGTAATGAACATATCCAAAAATTTTGCCTTGCTAAGGCAGATTTTATTTATGCATTTTGACAAAATTGATTAGGTAGTTGGTTGGAAATGACTCACAATATATAATAAAATATTACAACAATAAACAATAAAATATTCTGCTTATAAGTGATATTTTACATTTTTAAGTGATTTTTAACCTCTTAACTGTCACCCGTCCACCCTGTGGGACGCCTAAGTTTACTTCACTATATTACAATAAATCCTGATCTAATCATGACAAACTATATATCGTTGGAAAGGTCTAAGACTCCTAAATAGATATTTTACCACTTTTTTTGTTAAAAAATTATGTAGGAAAATTATTAGATTAATTTATGACAAGAGTGCACCTAAAAAATCTACATCATAACAGGAGTTCTGACCTTTGTCACAGACCATCTTCTTAGTTGCCTTTTTCCCTATCACGCTTTAGAAATCATAAGAAATTATATATCAATTGAACACTTAAAATCTCAAAATTCATGCTTTGAAACCCATTTTAAAATCACACATTGCATTACCATGGAAATGGTACATAAATATCATGTTACAAAATGTTTTCGTTCATGAATTATAAAAATTTAAGTTTGGATAGTGCACTATAATGTCTATGTTCAAAACTGTGAGTGACAGTTTAAGATGATTTTTTTTTTAAAGATTTTTAAAGTGGTTATTTACCAGGGTTATTTTCGTTGGCTAAAACTAAAATGGCAAAAAAAGAGAAAAAATATACCCCTTAAAAATAAAATAAACACAAACTGAAATAAAATAAAATAGAAAAAATAACTTACTTTAGCTAGTTCAGCTATTCAGCTACACTAGAATATTTCTCATTTTCATTTAAACTCAAAGTACTAAAATAATTAAAACTAAATAAACTACAACTACCATAATTACAGTGAAAACAGAAAATCTAAAAATAAAATCTACTTCAAAATATTAACAAAAACTATAATAGTATATCAATGATACTAAAATAACAATGATTCTTTTATATAGTAAGTTATAAGCATGTTTTATTAGATCGTGCTGGTTTTAACTTGAACTTTTTTATTCTGTTAACTCTTTTGAAGTGATTTTAACAGAGTTAAGCCAAATACAGTTTTGGAGTTTTTAGCAAAAATAAATGGTAAAAACATGATATAATTCAGCCTGAGCCTGTAAATATCATGTGATTAATCAAGAGGGCTTGTTCTGCACACGGCTTCCTCAGTCACCTTCACAGCTGGGAGACCAGCTCTGCCCTGTTTGCACAGATTTGTTTCAGTGCCGTCTGGCTGCAGCTTATTTCATTTAATAGACCTTAAATCTGCTGCGCTCTTTACTGTCTCTGTGTTTCTGTTTTCTCCAGCGGCTTGAGATGCATAACTTATACCACGTCACATGTAGTTTGCACTGTTCTTTTTATGGTGTTTATGCACATCACACCTTGAATGTGTCTCCAACCTCTTCGACCAGGAGGTGCTGTCAAAGGACATTTGCTCTGTGTTTCTTTCACAAATACATTCAGATGTTGTAAATGTATAAAGGAAAATGCAAAGCTCTTGGCACAGCACATATTCCATAATATTCTGAGAGCCAACACAGATCATTAAAATATATATAATTTTGCGGAATTTCATTTTGAAACCATTGTCTTTTATTTTGGAAGTTTTTTTTTTGGTCTCTGATTGTTTCAAATCCAGGCCTTAATTGTACATACCTGTGATTTGTTTGCTAATTGTTAGCCTATATATCGGCTGTGTCCTAAACTGTAGATAGCTGTCTTGCTGCCTAGACAGTGAATGACTTAACAGGCAACAGTTTTGTTTGAAGGTACAAATAAAAGAAACTGAAAAAGCTTAAACTCAAGTAAGCGTTAAAGTAAACCAGTGAATATTAAATGACTATAATAATGCTTATTTCTTGGTAGAAATTGAATTGTAAGGGGAAAAAACTAAACATGGACACTTTTAACCATTCTGTCAGACTCCATATGTACTCTCTCAACCATCAACTCGCACACACAGGATTATGGGATATCTTCATCTGAGAAGGAAACATCGATGCTGCCTTCAGTAATCGACCAAATGGATGTTAAGCAAACTGGCCTTTTTCCTTCCTGAAATTATAGATGTCTAACTGGAGCTGCTTTTGGTGAGTATGTAATGTCTAATCATAATAAAGTCACATTTTCATTCTAAAGTTATGCTTAAGAGTAGATTTTTATTGCTTCTACAGTTTGTCTGGTTCACACCAGTTTTAAACATAGTGAAGTACCTCGAAAGCAAGTAATATGCATTATTTGAAAAATATTGGGAAACACATCTGTTTCTGAGTAGTAATGAATGGCTTTGTGTTGAATATTTGATGACTTATTTTACTTTTTCATGCATGTGAATTTTGAAGTTAATATGGTTTGCCTTTATAGGCTACAAAATAAATGTTATTGTTAGATACTGTATTGGTAGAAATCAGGGGTTTTCATCATTTTCTATTCAGAAGTAGAAAACATTTTTCCAAGTCATCCATTGTTTTGTTTAGTCTACTTCTGTATTGTTTTTCCAAAATGTGTGGCATGTCGTAATAATGAAAACCCAATGTAAAAGTAGAAGCTTCTCACGTGCACTCCAAGGCTTGACCTCATAGAAACGCATACGCATAGACAAAAGTCTCCTTTCTGCATCTTTGACAAATGCCCTGTCATCTCCTACTGCCGTTATCTACCAATTACCCCTTTTCAAACCAGTTCACTTGGAAAATGCAGTCGGATGGCATGGGTAACTCAAAGAGGACGAGTGATTCAGCTGATTGCTGAAACCTCAATGATTGTCATTCTAAGATGGTGTAGGGGACATATATGTCAGCTTAATCAAGACATTAAACCTAGCGCCCGTCCACCAGGATGCGAAGCCCTGACCTGTCTGAGAAAATAGTTCTCTAATTGGTTTTGTGTGGTGGTGCAGCGTTCCCGTTCCCGCCCAAACGTCATCCCTACACACTCCCAGTGCACATCACTGTCAATAGGCCCCGAAAATCTCCTTAACAAGCACCACGTTACATAAACACTCCTTTTTATTGAGTCTTTAAGTGAGACACTCAAGGAGAGGTTGTATTTTCTATCCAAGTCGAGGCCAGATGAGAGAAGATGGTGGAAAAACAACAACCGCTAACCTGGGAATGCATCCAAACCTTAGCTATGCTAATTTTGTCAGTATCACAGCTTGACCGTGGAAAGATAGAATTAAGTTCTTGAGCAATTTGAAAGGGGCGTGAGGGTGGATGACAGGCTTGGTGAAATATGCCATGCGCTGCCCTTCTTCAGGTTAAGATCAGGGAGAAAATGCAAATTTACTGGATGTGCTTGTAGAGGTCATGAGCTGTTCTATTTATCAGCCACGCTCGTGACAATGAACAAATACTACTAGAGTTATTTTTCAGACATCGTAGTACGTAGTACTTGTGGCATATAGTGTTTTTGCTACTACTAATGTAGTATGGTTGCCTTTTTAGCTCAAATAGACTTTCAAACAGCATAGATTACAGTACCAGATCTTAATGCATCACAGAAGCTGTTACAAGAGGATTACTTATTTACCCCTCTACCCTTTTACTTATTAACATATAATTTACATATTTATTTACTTCTACTTGTTTACTTACACTCATATGTAAGTGTATCGTCTAGAATTTGTTTTACATGTTTTTTTTTTACTTGCATGTAAATAACTCTATGTATGTAAATTTGTAAATAAATTAGTACAAAAACAAAAAGTAAATTAGTATAAGTAAATGAGATTGTATTTGGTACAGTAGAATAGAGTATATATATTATAGTAGAATGTTGTAGAATATTTTCTGTTGAAATATATTTCTTCTATTGTATACTGTAAATATATAGTATAAATAACTTTGTCAATTTGTAAATAAGCAAAAAGTAAAGTAGTATACAAATAAGAATTTATTACCTTAGTACTTTTATAAGCATTTATAGTATATTCTCAATAATATATATAATATATATATATATATATAGTAAATAAGAAAAATAAATACTTATTTACTTGTATACTTAAATACTTGCGCATTAAATAATACCAGAATAACATGATCTTGCAGAAAAGTTGTGTTTGTATGCTAGATTGTTTTTTCATGAGTATGTGCTATGTTTATAATTAATGATTCAATTAAAGTCTTATATCAAGGTTCTGATGTCTATTCAGAAACTGATATCAAGGCTTTCTTCTATAGATGAGTGTCATATGCAGATATCACATTGCCAGAGTTATTTATTTAGTCTAAAATATGCATGACTTCAGCCACAGTCATTAGGTTCTTAATGAATTGTTATATTTTATTTATCCTAATCACGTCAGACTATACTTAAATAGCTGAGCGGTTTTTGGGTTAATGCATTGATTGAGATATGCAGCTTTTATTTATATATTCAGATAATAGGTGGTTGAACCATCATTTAAAAACAGCGTTAGAGAGCACTTATGTTGAGCATTCAGCATGCTTTATTTTTAATCTGGCTCATTACTGATGATAAATTACATCTTAATTATAACGATAAACACCCCTGCGTAAATGAATGAGGTGTATCTGACAGGAGGACTAATTTGCTAATAACTATCACCCTGTGAATTAATGATGACACCTCTCATTTTGCTTTACACGTTAGTCATGTCTCTGTTGTATTCCTCTAACTATCTTTTTTATATACATGCTTTGGCTTGAAATGCAATATGATAGGCTTAATATGTAATATTGATTAAAGGGATAGTTCACCCAAAATTGAATCATTTACTCACCCTCAAGTTGTTCCAAAAACTTGATGAGTTTCTTTATTCTGTTGTACACAAAAGAAGATATTTTGAAGAACGTTGGTAACCAAACAGTTGACGGTAGCCATTGACTTTCATAGTATGTAAAAATACTAAGGAAGTCAATGGCTACCATCAACTTTTGGATGAACTATCCATTTCTGTTAAAGACAAGCATGCAGCTTTGAGTACATTTATTTTCCATGCTGGTCATCTTATCATTTTATTCAAATTATAGGTTGTTTATGTACCTTAGTTCATTAGAATTGGGCCCCGTATAAAGTGCTGTGGTTAAATTCAGTCTCAGGCTTTGGTTCACAAAGAAGTCCCATACACAAAATCCCCATGTCACTCTATTGACAAGCTTAAGTGCTCAGATAAGCCTTGATTCATGGCACTGTGCCTCGGAGCAACGACTCAACAGTGAGCTAAACCTCTTCAGTGATAAACATTAACATGAGGCGAGCAGACAGAGAGCTCATCCATTAAAATATACATCTCTGGTTACTCCACAGGAGACTGACGGCTCGTAAGAGAGGACAAGGGTGGGTGACCTTGAAGCATCAACTATTCCTGCTAATTGACTAATAATAAAATGTTTTTATTGTGCAAAAAAAAGCCTTTAGGATAATTGAATTTTGCTCCACTTTGTGGTAGGTCTGGATTTTTGCTGAGGTTGTAAAACATGACTCTTAATTGGCATAATGAAAAAGATTACAGTGATGGCTGTGATTACTGTCCTCGGTTTCTGGAGCCACTGCTCTGCCAAACTTTACATTTAAACCAGACTCATTAAGCTGCAAATTACAGCACACAAACCTATTGGTCCTCATTAGCATTGACTGATCCTTGGCTGGGCAGACACACTCACGTATTTTAATTAGCTACACCTCACATCCAATCAGTCTAATAACAGGTGTTAATTTTCGATTTCCTCTTTTCTTTCTTCTGTTATCAATGTTGATTGCATAATATGAATGGGCGCCTTAGAATACATGATCTATTTGACATTTTTTGAAGCCTGTCTTACTAAAGTACTAAAGAACAGTATTTGCTAACTTATTTTTGGATCAAGTACCCCTTTATCAAACACTATCCAGATCTCTATAGAACTCTAGATACCAGGGTTGTGCACCATTCAGGATTGAGAATTTCTTTTAAATTCTAATTCAGTTTCGGTTTATGTGAATTTGTGTTCAGTATTAGAATTAGAATTTGTATGTATATAATTTTATGATTTTTAATTGGTATGTACTTTATTTTATATATTATATATATATATATATATATATATGTGTGTGTATGTGTCTGTTTGTGTATGTATATATATATATATATATATATATATATATATTTGAGATGATATATATCATAAAATTAATTATCAGAAAATAAGTCAACTACACGTCAATTAAATACAAAAACAATTATATGAATTTCTTTGAATTTTAATTTTTACATTTTATAAAATGAATTAATTCACTACTTATTTTATTTATAAATGTATTACTCCCATGAACCCACTGGAGTACACATACCTAAGCCAATGTAGTTTCAAAAGCCTTACTTTTAAAAATCATCTACTAAGAAAACAGCAAGGTGAAAGAAGGTACGTGGGGCTGTTTTGTTTTCTGATTAAACTTACAGGAGTATCAGACAAGTTTTGTCATGTTATCATGTATTCTGCTACATGAAAACTGTGACGCTGTCTCTACCCTGAAGGCAAGCAGTCAAAATTCATCAATCTCAGCTGAAGTTTTGCTTGCATGCGTGCAAATACAAATTCTATAGCAGCATCTTAAACTATACAGTTTATATTGTATACATTTTCAGTTTTTAATATACATAAATGATCAGTATTTCAAATTTACATTCCATTTAGTTATGAATCCCCAGCACGGCTCAAACTAAAGATCAGGCTGTGGTCTATGCAGCGCTGTCCCATATATAACGGGGACTGACGGGTCTTCTGATAGGGTGTCAGTTTGACTGTGTGTTAATGTTAGGTTGCAGGGCCACGCTCCCAGTCTCATTACAGCAAATTTAGTCCGCTGTGAGCACGACTGCTCACATGCACATAATAACAAAGAGATCTGTTTTGATATTAGCTCTAATGTTAAAATGTGTAGCAGTTGAGCCTATATAGATTATGATATGCTTCTAGTGTTCAGCAATCATGTGAACGGCAGGACAGCTGGACAGGATCAGTGTTGGGCAATGCAAATTCCCTAGACTGCAAGATCCCTGGCAGATACTCAGTTCGGACTGAGAACCTTGATAAATGTGTCGTTCTCTTTTTAAACAGCAAGACCACCACTAGGACCACTGATAGTAATCAATAATACACCAAATAAACTGCATGATGCCTTCCAGCTTAGCTTTATCATAACATGTTGTGAATCAGGCATCTAGAACACCAGCCGTCATCCATCATTCCTTTCCCAGCAGAATAATTGTACAGGTGTGGATGTCGATAGTCCTAAAACGGCGTTCAGATTAACTGTCGGAGCACTTCAGTGACATTAGAGCTGTTGGTTTTAGGGTGTTTGACTGAATAAAGCATGCACTCGGAGGCGGGGGACTGTGTTTATCTGATCCCTTGACATGCCCTAAATTGCCTTGTTTGCTCAGCACATGCACAGAAACAGATGCTGCTTCACTGCGCTGGGTCATTCACTCCATCTCCTGGTGCTTTGAGGAAGACCTTCGTGGTTAGTCTTGTCCTTTTGCACACAAATACACTCACATTTGTTCATACTGTTAATGCAACTACTAAAACAAAATCAACCGTTTTTGTAATCACGAGATGCGAAAATGGCTAGGTTGCAAGCCATTTGAAATGAATTAATCCACTTTGGCTGAGGCTAATGTGACTGCCATCATTTACTAATTATCGTCTGGCTTTTTGAAAACCTGTGTTAACTGAAGGACCACCCCACCCCCTGGAGAGGTGGTGGTCTGTGCAGACATGTCATTTAGAGCTTTGTTACGGAGGTTTGTGCTCCCTGGCCTGGATTATTATGATTAAGATCCACCTAGCAGACGACTGTCCAATTGTCACCTTCATTATGGCACCGGATCTGGAAGGGCACATGTGTTGTGCCAATTCTTTGTGGCACTAAACAAATGCTCATTGTTTTGCTGTCATCTGATGGCTGTTTCTGTGTCATTACTGAAAAAAGAAGAAAATGTGT
>JAFVLL020021290.1:0-21909 GCA_021397915.2 Tor tambroides
TAACATCAGGCCCGTCTGAGCTGATCACTTATTATTTCTAATATTTCAGTTCCTGTCATGTATATGTGAAGCTGGAAACAGGAACTTTCACATGATACTGTACATGCACAGAAACAAGATTTGGACCGTTTACAAAGAATAAACCACAACAGGGGTTGCCAAACACTAATAATAATTAATTGAATAAAAAATTACAATGAAAGTCTAGAAAAATAATAAATAAAAAAAAATAAATAAATAAATAATATACAAATAATGCCAAATAAAAACAATCAATACAAAAATAAAATAAAAATAAATAAATAAAATAAAATAAATTTTATTGGATTTATTTATTTATTTAAACATATTTATTTATGCTAACACCAATGCAACATAATATGGGAATGTTATGCTTTAAAATCATATCAAAGTCAAATCATGCCAAAACAGGAAGAATTTAATGACAAATAATTACACATTATTAGCAAAAAACAAAACAAAACAAACAAACAAACAAACAAACAAACCTGAAGAACACTGTAACTATATGTCAGAGAAAAATTAAAATGATAAAGCATAGAGTGAAAAAATACAAAAATTAAAAAAGGAAATTTCTCAAATTATTTCTCTCTTTTTTCTCACAGTTTTGTGAAAAAGGTCAGAATGTTGAGATATAAAACTGTGAGTTTATATCTTGAAATTCTTGCCATTCTGAATTGACATCTTGTAATTTTGACTTTTTTGTTTGTTTCGGCCACAGAATAAAAAAAAAAAAAGAAAAAGAAAAGGTAATTGCATCTTTTTATCTTACAATTCTGACTTTTTTTCTTGCAATTCTGAGAAAAAGTTAGAACCGTGAGATAAAAACCTCCCTTTTTTACAGTTTTGATCCTGTGGCCGTAACACGTTTCTAGAGAATGAGCTTTAATAAGCAGAATAAACGCTGATGATTAAGGTTCACACGGTGAACAAAGCCTAGAGGTTGATGAGATCAGAAGACGAGGAATAATGGCTTCCTCCGCCGCCGTCTGCTGAACGTGTCGATGAAACGACTCTGATCTGAATCACAAATCCACTGGAAAGCCAGGAGGACTGGGAAAATCATTGGGAAAGCGTTTCAGCTGTATTTCACTATCAGCGCACAATGAGCTCTTTCTGCGGCGTTCAGGGAGTTTGTTTCTGCTTCGCGAGTGTTGGAGGAGACTTGGGAGCTTTTTGGCAGAGAGCAGCGCAAACAGAGACAAACACCAGTAAACATTTGCAGCATTAATCACGCTTTATTTGTGATAAACGTATATGCTGCTGCGGATCTGGCCTAAACTGGATCATGATCTGCTCGGGCTGGTTTTAGAGAAGAAAACTGTGCATTTTCTCTGTGCCAGTAGCTCAGCTGTTTTAAAATAGTCTCGCTTTTTCAATAACAAGACTATTTATCCATAACTATCAGGGCAGACAAAATACTGACATTATAGTTCATTACTGTGTTTCAGTCTGATGTTGTCGCACTAATCACCGGGTTATTAGTTACACTACCGGTCAAAAGATTTTAAACAGTAAGATTTTTAATGTTTTTTAAAGAAGTCTCTTCTGCTCACCAAGCCTGAATTTATTTGATCCAAAGTACAGCAAAAACAGTAAAAGTTTGAAATATTTTTACTATTTAAAATAACTGTTTTCTATGTGAATATCTGTTAAACTGTAATTTATTTCTGTGATCTGCAGCTGTATTTTCAGCATCATTACTCCAGTCTTCAGTGTCACATGATCTTCAGAAATCATTCTAATATGCTGATTTGCTGCTCAAGAAACATTTATTATTAGTAGTAGTAGTAGTACAGGGGATTTGAGGACATTTCAGACCAGCTAAAACCATTCTAAACCATTTTTTCCAGCAATGAAAGAAGAAAATTGTTCATTTTCATAACCAATTTTGTAATAAAGCAGCTCTGCGAATCACAATTAACACATCTGATCACGTTTAAACCCGACTTCAGCAGATTTACTAGAGAAACCGGTGTAGAAAATGTGAAAAACGTCTGCAGATTGTGTCCGGGCCAAAACATCAGTCATCGTTTGACTTGCTCTCGGCGCTCCAGAGCCGTTTCCTGCTCTTGGCAGATTCCGGACAGTATTTATTGTCCAAAGTTCTTGCCGAAGTCCAGGGCAAATCCCTGTCATTACAGCAGATCACGTGACCTCAGAGGAATGGACGACAGGCACCAGACGGCCCAGACGGGTTAACCAGAGACCCGGAGTTAACCAGAACACACACACACACACACACACACACACACACACACACACACACCAGGACCTTCCAAACAACACAGATTAACATCAGCTCCAGATCAACTAAAGTTCAACGGCGGAAATATTTACTAAAAACTTATTTTACAATATATGGCTGAAACCTGTCAAGAACGGCTCTGAGTCATATTTCATCCCAAAATCAAGACCCAACTAAAACCCAGGCATGTTTTCTCACATTTTTTTTTTTTAATTGCTTACACACAAGTTCTGAAACCATGGCTCCTTTTCTCTAAACTCCACACACAAAACCGCCAAACATGCACACATCATCCAAAGGAATTATGCATCTCTTGCAAAAGCATACACTTCTTTCCAAACTGTTTTAACTCTTATAATAATCAAAATCAAGACTGAAATCAACCCCAGGCATGTTTTCTCACACACTAACAGTCGTGATGCACTGAAATTCTGGCAACAACACTGTACTTCTGTCTTGTTTTCCAGTACAAATATCTAAATATTCTGAAATTAAGAAACATTTACTGGAGTAGGAAAATGGCATGACCCAGGTAACAAATTTAGGTTAAAACATGGGAACATCATTACTTTGAAATGTTTCTAAAATGTTAAAATGTCCAGTTTTCTTGTCGCGATTAAAAAATAAGTTTTCAAAAATGTTCTTCCAATGTTCTACTAACTTTACTTTTCCTTAAAATGTCGTTATTTGAATGTTTGCTTTTTAATATACCAAGGACGTTAAAATGTCAAGGTTTCTTGTTGTGATTATAATGTTATTTAAAGGCTACAAAAAACAGTTCAAGTACAAATAACATCATGAGGACATTTTGAGATTGTTGATCTCAGAACATTTTCTCTCAGCGTTATGAGAATGTATATCAAATATCAATAAAGTAACTTTTAAATAGTGCACGTTGTGAGAATCTTCCCTGTTAGGGAAGATATTAAGTCTTGTTCTCTGAAAAATGTATCAAAATGAAGTGAATTTATGATTAAAACAAGAAAAAATATCTGTCAATGGTGTCAGAAAAATACATTTTAATTCAGAGGGAAAACAAGATTATTTTTCTCATCCCATTGGCAGATATTTATTCTTGTTTTAAGCCAATTTTGATCAGTTTCTCAGAAAACAAGACTTACTATCTGAAGTCATTTTGCTTCTCCAGTAAATGCATCTTGATATAAGGATGTTTAGATATTTATATTGGAAAACAAGTCAAAAATATTGAGGAAGAACATGATTGTTTTTGCAGTGTGTAAATATTTGGCCGAAACAGCAATTTTCGAAATAGTTTTGGAAGCTGAAATCATTGGCCGAAACAGCACTTCTCTGATGCAGTGTTTTGACTGTGTCAGTAGCTATGTTTCCATTCATCTATTTTTATGCACATTTTGGAATATCGCATTAAAAAAAAAAAAACACTGAATGGAAACGCCAAGATGTGCATAAATTCTAAAAAAAAATGTGCATAAAAACTTGTGCACAATTGAGTAGGATAAACTTTTTATCTGATAAGAAAAAATGTGCATAAACTACGATGGAAACACATTTCCCGAATAAATTCCACCATGAGCATCAAAAAAGTCATGTGACTTTGCACAATGAGATAGGATAACTTGACTAACCAGTGGACCGATCTTGTTGCACAGCATCTGAACCATCTTACCTGCGTCGTGCGCCGTGATGATGAGCGTGTATTTGTCCTGAGTTTCTCGGTCCAGCGTTCGTATCAGGTTCAGCTGACCGCCGGACGTGAGGCTGAACGCTCCCGCGTCGTTCCCGCTGCTCAGGGTGTAGCTGATCTGACCGTTAGTGCCCAGATCATCATCACGGGCCACCACCTGCGACACAACACAAACCTTCTTTAGGATCTGCACAAATACAAAGTTTTGGCATGGAACTCTAGATGGCGCAGTCCGATAGATCTATCTCAGTATGACATAATGACATCATCATCACGTCACAGCTGATTGGTTCTCTCCTGTATCGATAGCCAATGAGCTCGCTGCTCAACATTCAAATACTTAGCTAATGTTTGTGGTAGGAGTTGCAGCATGCTTCAGAAACCCTCCACCTTCCCCAGCTCCACCTGTATAGATCTGCTATGGGGTGAACATGTATGCTATGGGGGTTATTCATGTTATATTGCAGCAGCAGTATTTCTCACATGCTCACAGCAGTATGTTGTGGATGTATTGGGAGTAGCAAGTCTCTGTACTTGCTCTGCAGCAGCAGCAGCGTAGCAGATCTATTCTACCAAGACCAAACACATTAACATCGTCATGTACATTACCATGCCAATCCCTCCAAGAGTTGTCATGACTGAAATAAAATTAGTACCAGTCCCTACTGAACAAACCCATCAAAACTCAAAACAAGTCATGTCATCTCATATTCAAAGCCAAAACATTGAATTAAATGCCAGATACAGTTTGTGTATCCAAAATACCATTAATATCCAGGAAAAAAAGATTTTTGTGTGTAATTCAGGACTTTTAATTATAAACAAGTCTGAAATACACCAGGACTCTTATTTTGAAATGTCTTTGCTTTGCTTCTTCCAGCTGCTCATTCATAAAAATAATGGAGCTAAAATATGCATCTTACAACGATCTACAACATATTATTATGTAAACACCATCAAGTAAACACTGTCATAATTCATCAACAGTACACCATAAGCAATCATTTGGCATAAATGCATGATATTCATTGACTATGAATTGCTCAGAAAAAACCCTTATACTTTTCTAGTTTCCAAGAAAGCAATTCTTATTTTCATTTAGCTTAACTTGATGTACTAAAATAACTAAAGTAAAAAATAAATAAATAAATAAATAAATAAAATAAAATAAAGACATAAAATTAAAAACAAAAACACAACAAAATTACTAAAAACAAAAATGGAAACAAAAAATAAATACTAATTAAATATATATAAACAATCATAATTTATTAACGCTACTACAATAACACTGCTAATCACCCTGCTGAAAAAAACATTAAACTACCCGAGGGTTGTTTGCTGATCTGGTTTCCACAGATCAAGCAGGTCTTGTTAAATGGTTCAGAGGAGGTTTAGGACCTTCGTCAGCTGGCTGACCAGCTAAACCGTCTTAGACCAGCACATCACCTGGTTTAATCTGTCTTGTTTGAGCAGAATGAGATCATCAGGGCTGAAAAGGGTGACTAAGATGTAATATTTTAAACACTTCATGATGCTTTTAACTCTAAAGTTGTGCAGTAAGAGTCGCATTAAAGAAGACATTTCTCATTTTCATTCATCGAGATCTCATGGAAAATGAGCCATGCTTCAGTGGACGACTTCTGCCACCTGACGGAAAACAAACACTTTTAAAACATGATATTACCACTATAACCAGTAGATGATGCAAAGAATCACTCATTAGCTTAAATGCCATTCACACACCCTAATATAGTTCAGATTCACTCACGTAATTATACATGTTTGACACTCCTGAAACACTGCAATATATGTGCACGTTGGTCCTCTTAAAAGCACGACAAACAAAGCTTCAAATTGAATGTATTATATACAAGAAGTGAGCAAACTCCTGTTATAATCAATGAATGTAACTACACGCTGCATAATGAATTTTTTATTTACACTGTGTCTATGCTTTGTTTGTTGAGGATTTGTGAGTGTAGAAGTCAAATCTACACAAATCACACAAATGACCTACTTTGAATTCAAAATGGCAAATTTCACCAAAAGGTGACAAGTTTGCATCTGCAGGAGATCTTCTGTGTTTTAGTAACTAAACAGCTTTAGTATACCCAGCCAACAAGGAACGTTCTCACAACTTTCGCTAACGTTTTTTAAAGTAATAGAAATGTTAGGACAAAAGCTTCTTAAAGTAATGTTTATGGAATGTTCTTATACCTTTATTAATATTTGATTCTCATAATGTTGAGAGAAAACATTGTGAGACAAACATTCTTGAAACGTCCTTATGATGTTATTTGTACTTGATTAACATTCTAAGAAACGTTTTTTGTAACATTTAAATAATGTTATGATCACAACAAGAAAACTGGGTATTTTAATGTTCTTATAATATTTAAAACAAAAGTTCAAATAATGTTATATTTTGGGTGAAAATAAAGTTACTAGAATGTTGTAAGAAACAAAGTTTCTGTAATCTTTAAATAATGTTCAAAACTTGTCAAAAAACAATGTTCCCACAACGTTTTTATGAGCTAAATTTGTTATCTGGTAGTTAGCAATTCTGATTCCATGTGGACTTTGCTCATTTTCACACAGGTCTCATTCTGTGTTTTAGGTCTGTAAAACGCCTCGCTGGGTTCAGTGTTGGTTTGCGTGAGACTCTGGCGCTGGCACACCTGAGGAGCCGTGACTCCAGCTCATTTCCCTCTCAGGTGAGGTTTGTTTTGACTCGGACATTGGAGACCACCCTCACTATGTCATTTAGCCGTGGCATATTGCTTTCTGCGTTTACACTCAAGTCACCCTGTGCTGGGAAGCCCGAGCCCAATTCACGCCCAGCATTTATCATTCCAGCTGCGCCGTCAAACACGCAAGCCCTTCCAGTTACAGAGCGTGCTTTGTGCTGGAAATTTGGTCTCTCATTTCTGCATGTTAAAGCAAAAATTATAAATGATGTAGAACCAAAGCCGCCCAATCTAATGAGATGAACTAAAGCTATCAGCAATTTCCCACTAAAGTCGTCATTACAAGTTTGTCGCATCGGACACTGGGTTCATTCTTGCCTATTAAATCTTAATAGAGCCAAAATGTACTGAAGATATTTAGATACTGGATTTACAATATCCAACAGATTTTGAATAAATTGTAACGTCATATTCGTTTACAACCGTATAAACATTCACCGAACAATCTAATCAATCTCAGTCAAATAAACGCTGTGTAAAATACATACACTATACATCAAATGGTTACTGAGATACATAAATATACATGACTGTAACAGAAAGAGGAAGCAATGCAAATGTTGTGGGAAAAAATGAACAAGACTTAACAATCACTGTTTAAAGTTTGTGTCCCGGACAAATAAAAAACTCAGTTGTAATTGGGTGATTCCTGGTATTCGGTGGCTTCTGTGTTCCTGGTAAAGATCATGAATTCATTTAAGTCATTTTTAAACTCTTGTTTGTCCTTAACAGGGTGGGCATTTTTGGCCTTCCATTTCATAGATTTTGTTTCATAAATGCTTACATTTATTTGCCTGATCTTGACCTGGATCATTTTTCAAATATCTCCCAATCATGATTACACAAAAAGTTGTTTTGAAAATTGTGTTTGATTTTCAACATTTAATGATGTCCAAAATGCACTGAATACCAGGAAGGACCCAAAAATATGACTTCAGAAGCTGTTTATGTCTGATTTCCAACTAGAAAACTCTTTAGTTCCTCTTTAGCTCCACTTTGGGAAAAAGCGTCTGCTAAATGCAAGATTGTAAATGTATTTACGATCATTTTGATAACATAAATGTAGGGTACTTGCCTGTAAGATGTTACTGGACATTTTTTGTCTTCTGTTTTATAGATTTTGTTTCATAAATGCTTACACTTTTCCAAAAATAATTTCTCAAGTGTTTCCCTCAATCACGATTACAAAAAAGCTGTTTGTTTTAATTTTTTTTAAAAAAGTGTTATGATGTCCAAAAGGCACCAAATACCAAAAATGACCCAAATATATGACTTCAGAGGCTGTTTGTATTAAATTTTTGACTAGTCTTAATAAGTCACTTTGGGAAAAAGCATCTGCTAAATGCATGACTGTAAATGTATTTCTGTCATGACAACTCTCGGAAGATTTTAGCATGGTAATGGCTATGACAATGTTTAATGTATTTGGTCTTGGTAATGTATTTTGGTGTGCTACAGTGCTGCTGCTGCTGTTAGTTATTGCTGTTGTTGTAGATTACTGCTGCTGCTGCAAAGCAAGTACAGGGACTTGCTACTACCAATGGAAACGCCGATACGCTGCTGTGAGTATTTAAGACATACTGCTGCTGCACAAATAACATATAAAATAACCCATAGCAGATCTATACAGGTGGAGCTGGGGAGGGTGGAGGGTTTCAGAGGAACTCTGAAAGAGCGCTGCAAACTGCTCAACCGAATGTTAACCAGCCATTTTAATGTAAACCAGCATGCTCATTGGCTGCGTATGCAACATGAACCAATCAGCTTGTGCTGAGTAGTAGCTCTGAATATCATCAGTTAACATTAACGACCCCTCAGCCTGCGCCATCTACAGTTCCATGACAAAACATGGCATTTACGATAATTTTGGTACCATAAATGTAAGACGTTCTTGGACAGCACCTGAATGTCTTTTGATAGCACTTGAATGTAAGACATTCTTGGACATTTTTTGTCTTCCATTTCATAGATTTAGTTTCACAAATGCTAATATTTTTTTCAAGTATTTCTCCCAATTTTGATAACACAAAAGGTTATTTTGCAAACTGTCCATTTCCAACTAGTTCCTCTTTCATAAATCCCTTTGGAAATAAGCATCTGCAAAATGCACGATTGTAAACATATTTACGATAATTTCAATAGCATAAATGCCATGTACTTGCCTGGAGGATGTTCTTGGGCAGGTTTCCTAAGTTCTCCTGTACGCTGATGCTGTACGGGGAGAGCTCAAACACAGGTGTGCAGTCGTTTACGTCCAAAAGCACGATGTTAACGGTTGCACGATCCACGCGAGGGCTGCTGCCGCGATCCGCCGCCTGCACCAGCAGAGAATACGCCGAGCGCGTCTCGCGATCCAGCAGTTTCGCCACCGAAATCACGCCCGTCACCGAGTCGATCCGGAAGTCTGAGTTGGCGTTCCCGCCGGCGATGGAGAAGCGGATTTGGCCGTTGGTTCCCTCGTCGGCGTCGCTGGCGAACACCTGCAGGACGTCGGCACCGCTAAGCGTGTTTTCCTCGATCTCGATGTCGTAGATGTTCTGTGAGAAGCTAGGCGTGTTGTCGTTCACGTCCAGCACAATCATCGTTACCTCCATGCTGGAGGAAAGCGGCGGCTCGCCTTTATCCGTAGCCACGATGGTCAGCGAGTAATTGGCCATCTCCTCACGGTCCAGTTCGCCAACCAGAATCACGCCGCCGTCGATGTTCCCGATGCTGAACTTACTCCCAAAAGGCCCTTTGAGGGAATATTCCACGTAGCTGTTGGGGCCGCTGTCGGCATCGGTTGCTTGCGCTGTGAACACTAGTGTATCCACTGGCGTATTCTCTTGAATATACGCTGTGGTTTGCGATGTGAATGTGGGCAGACAGTCGTTGACATCTAGGAGGATGATTGACACCTGCGCAGTGCTGGTGAAGCGGGTCATTGGAGGCGGCGCCAGATCGTTAACGGTGATGACGAGGTTGTAAAACGATTGCGTTTCCCGGTCCAGAGCTTTCCTTGTCTGTAAGACGCCGGCGTTTGTGATGGTGAACTGCGACTGCGGGTCTCCTGAAGCGATAGTGTAATGCAGCTCTGCATTCAGCCCTGGAAAACAACACTAGTGTTATTATATTTAATCAAGGGTCACCCCTCTGCTGTGGTAGAAAACATAAAGTGAAAGTGAAAGTCGTGACATATTGTCAAGTACGGTGACCCATACTCGAAATTGGTGCTCTGCTTTTAACCCATCCAAATGCACACACACAACAGTGAGTAGTGAACAAATGCGCGCGCACGCACGCACGCACGCACACCCGGAGCAGTGGGCAGCCATTGCTCCAGCGCCCGGGGAGCAATTAGGGGTTCGGTGCCTTGCTCAAGGGCACCTCAGTCATGGTATTGAGGGTGGAGAGAGCACTGTACATTCACTCCCCCCACCGACAATTCCTGCTGGCCCGAGACTCAAACTCGCAACCTTTCGATTACGAGTCCGACTCTCTAACCATTAAGCCACAACTTCCCCCATAAACAATGTTTAAAAACATTGAAAAGTGGCAAAATACAGAAAATGACTTGCTGATAACTGTATATCTTAAAAATAACAATATTTGTGAGTATATGCATTTTTATGAGACGGGGTTCCCAAAATGGAAAATTTTTAATGATTTATTAAATCATAACAATGAAAAAAAAAAACTGATAATGTTATGAGACAATCAAGGTTGTTATCATTAATTAAAACTAACCAACTGAAATAAAATAAAAATATTAGATGAAAAACCATTTATTATTTCAGTATTTAGTAATATAAACTGTTGTAGTTTTTTTAATATTATGAATTAGTTTTTATTTAGTCTGTTTTTTTTTTTATTTTACTTCTAGTTAAAATTTTAGCACTTTTGTAGTGTGTTCTTTTTGTCATTTTTAGTAGTTTTTGTTTTTATCTATATAGTTTTTATAAATTTTTATTTTAGTTATTTTAGTAAATCAAGTTAAACAAAATTAAAATAAGAAATTCAGCCTTGGCAACTAGCTGAAATAAAATGTTTTAGATATTTTATTTTAATTTATTAAAAAAAAAAAAAAATATATATATATATATATATATATATATATATATATATAATTGTTTTTCTGCTTTAGTTTTGGTTAACTATATTAACCCTGACTTAAACTAAACTAAAATAAACTGAAGCACTGAAATTAAATAAAAATAAATTAAACCTAAATAGAAAAAAAAAATATAATAATAAAAATGACACAAAAATATAAAAAATACACAAACACATACAAATAATAATAAAACATGCAAATACCAAAAACTAAAGTAAAATTGAAACAAACAAAAAAACAAAAATAAAAACTAATTCAAAATATTATTTAAAATGATAATAGTATATAAATACAAATAGCATGTTCTCGTCATCAGAGAACCATGAACATGCAAATGTGAAATAACTGAAATAGAGCAAATATATCAAGTCAATAACCAAGTATATATTAAAATATTAAATATTAATATTAATATTAAATATTCAAGTAAATAAGTTAAGCTGACAAAAAGTTTGGGAAACTCTACATTTGAGCATTGTGTTGTTAGTCGGTTATTAAACAGAAATAAAAGTTCATTGACTTTGACTGTAAAACAGGAATCTCTGCAGTATAACGGTGTGTTTGTGAGGTTTGTGTTTGTGCAGACGTGTTACAGTACAGTGAGTGTGTGATACGGATCTGCTCCGTTCACAGTAAATGAGCTCTAATTGAGCGTTTGTAATGCTGGCCGCTCATGTGGAACAACACTGGCCTCGTTTACTAAACACGCAGGGGTCAGAGGTCAGGGGTCAGGAGGCTCTAACAATGATGTCCCGCTCTCATATCGTCAGAAAGGCGTCGAGGACAGTGTGCGCTCACGGACACGGTTACAGAAGAGCGGGAGGAAAAGCCACAGGCACAAATGTAGGTCAGCATAACCACATTAGAGTCTGAGACATGGATCTCACAGAAACATGTGCGGCTCAGAATCCAGCCTGCAGCTTCTTTGTGCTAAATATCTGCTCTTCTTTCTTTTTATTCAGTTTGATATGACCCAGACACGATTTTGTGAGATTCACCCAAACACTGCCTGTAACTAACCACAGTCTGAACTAGACTAGACTAGCCTGAGTCTAAATATGTTGAAATATGCTGAATTTAAATGAACAAAGGTACTTTTCGGTTGCAGACAACCGACAACCGTTGTTGTTAAAAACAATTTTTATTCAGTAGAGTAAATTATTTCATGCTATAATATTAGCATTGGTCAGCATTCTTACATTTAAATATGATATTTAATTATTAAATGTAATTTACTGTTGTAGAAAACAGCATAAATATTGTTAAAAACAATCAAAAAGTGGCAAAGAAAATTACAATTAGTCATATACAGTATCATTTAATTCAATAAAATAAAGTATTTTATTTCTTTAATATTAGCATTTGTCAACATTCTTACACTAAAATGTGATTTTAAATTAATTTACTGTTGTAGAAAACAGGGTAAATAACATTAAAATCATTTTTAATCTAATTAAGAAAAAGCAAATTAACGAGAATTAGTTGACGCAGTTGAAAATTAACGAGAATTAGCTGACACGCAGTTGCAAATTAACAAGAACTAGTTGACACGTAGTTGAAAAATTAACGAGAATTAGTTGACGTAGTTGCAAATTAATGAGAATGTTGACGTAGCTGAAAAATTAACGAGAATTAGCTGACACGCAGTTGCAAATTAACGAGAATTAGTTGACGTAGTTGCAAATTAACGAGAACTAGTTGACACAGTTGCAAATTAACGAGAATTAGTTGTAGTTGAAAAATTAACGAGAATTAGTTGACGTAGTTGAAAAATTAACGAGAATTAGTTGACGTAGTTGCAAATTAACGAGAATTAGTTGACACGCAGTTGCAAATTAACGAGAATTAGTTGACGTAGTTGCAAATTAACGAGAATTAGTTGACACGCAGTTGCAAATTAACGAGAATTTGTTG
Source organism: Tor tambroides (assembly GCA_021397915.2). NCBI lineage: Eukaryota > Metazoa > Chordata > Actinopteri > Cypriniformes > Cyprinidae > Tor > Tor tambroides. Next base: position 12,693 of record JAFVLL020021290.1, read on the forward strand.
ACATGTAGTTGCAAAATTACTTATAGTTAGTAGAATGTCTAAAGTGGACTATCAAAATAAAGTATTACCCAATATTTTTCTGAAGGGAACCGCGAGCAGCTCAGGCAGATCTCAGAAATGCGTAATGAGTTGCGAAGCGTCTTACCGTGGTCGGCGTCGGCGGCGCTCAGGCTCAGCACGGTCGCTCCGGGAATCACGCTCTCCAGGACCGAGCTGCTGTAGATGGAGCTGTTGAAGCGCGGCGGGTTATCGTTGACGTCCAGAAGGTTGAAGTAGACTCGTACAGAGCTGGACAGACCGCCGCCGTCCCGAGCCTGCACCGTCAGGATGAAGTACTGCTGAGACTCGTAATCTAGCGCTCGGCTGACGTTAAAAACACCGGTGACTGGGTTCAGGAGGAAGGTGGCATCCTCATCATCCTCCTCTATAGAGTACGTGATCTCGCCGTTTGATCCCGAGTCAGAGTCGCTGGCCAGAATCGCCGCCACGATCGAACCTCGATGGAAAACAACAACAGAAAATGAGTGATTATGCAAAAGTATTCACTATGATTACTAGCATCATGGGTAATGTAGTTTTTCACTGGGAATTATGCTGTTCAACTTGATTATTTAAAATATAAGAACTCAGATGAAGAAATGATTGATTGAGTCAGTGTGGAAGAACTTGACTGGTCTGGTGTGACTTAAATGCAGACCTTGTGCCAAAAACTCATCACCAAACACCAATGACTTGTACATACACTATATAGACAAAAGTATTGGCACCCCCTTCTTTAGAACAGAAAAATGAACTTCCAAATCTGTGGCAACAGTTTTGGAAGTGTCTAAAATGACTGAACCCATATGTACAAGTCATTGGTGTTTGGTGATGAGTTTTTGGCTCAAGGTCTGCATTTACAGTCACTCCAGAGCCAGTGTTCAACTGGGATTAGGACTTGGTTTATGCAGACCAGTCAAGTTCTTCCACACTGACTCAATCAATCATTTTCTTTTTGAACCTTGTCTTATACACAGAGGCATTGTCATGTTAGAATAGAAAAGGGTCCTGTCCAAACTGTTGCTATAATATTAGAAGCATACAGTTTCCTAGAATATCATTATATGCTTTAACATTAAGATTTGCCCTCATGGAAATTACTAAAGTAGTCAAATCTGTTCATTAGAAGGGGGCGCCAATACATTTGGCAATATAGTGTTTATGTAAACAAACTTTTATTTTGAATCGATTAATCATTTTGCACCCTAATGGACAGCGATCAGAACCGAGCGATCTGTTATCGTGTCTCATACCTGGGCTGGTGTCCTCGGGGATGTCGAAGGAGTAGACATTGCGTGAGAATTGCGGCGCGTGATCGTTGACGTCGCTGACCGTGATGTTGACTCGGACGTCGGAGGACTGCTGGCCGTCGTCGGCTCGCACCAGCAGCGAGTATTTGGATCTGCGCTCGCGGTCCAGACGCCGGATGGCCGTCAGCTCGCCGGACTCGGGGTCGATGCGGAAGCTGTCGTCTGCACCGCTGATGATGGCATACGTTACCAGAGCGTTCGCTCCCTGCACACAAACACAGCTTCAATCAAACTTCATTCAAACGGGAAACAAGCCCACTGCCAGATGTTGTTTTCTTGTTTTAAGCAAAAACTCACGTCATTTTGATTCATTTTTCAGAAAGCAAGATTTAAGAAATAAAGTAAAAATAATGTCTGTACATAATCACACATTCATACATTTACCTGAAATAAAGCTGAAATAAAATATAAATATTAAAATGAAATACTTTAAAAGAAACTAAGAAATGCTACCTTTTCAACCTACTAAATTAAGTTTACATTGAAGCATTAAAATTACTGACAACAAATAAAACTAACTGAAACAAACAAACAAAAAAAATAAATAATATTAATTAATATAACTAAAGAGTGATATTTAATTAAAAAAAAAAAAACTACCTAAAAATACAAAAAAGAACAAAAATTAATCTGGAAACTGGAAAAACTAAAACCAAAACTGAAATAAAAAAAAAAATATATAAATAATTACTATAAAAAAAAAATGCATTAATTAAAGAGTTAAAAAAGAAAAAAAAAAACTAATAAATGTCAAATGCACAGCAAAATTAAATAAAATTCAAATGAAAACTGAAAAATATAAACATAAAAGCAAATTCAAATATTACTAAAAATATAATATTATATAAATAATGCTAAAATAAATGGTCTGCAAAATTCTAACTAGAGATAAATAAAATAAAAAAACAAACTAAAACTGAAATAACAATAAATTAATATTACTAAATAGTAATATTTAATAGCAATATTTACTTAAACTAAAACTTATTTAACAAGTCAGAAGCACATAAAATTTAAAAAATAAAAATTAACTAAAACTAAACTAAAAATAAAATTTACATGAAAACCGAAAATATAAAAATAAAAGATAATTCAAAATATTACTAAGAACTATAAAAGTACATCAATAATGCTCAGATAAATGGTGTGTGAAATGCTGAAACGAATGTCTGTGCGTAACGTCACACATGAACTTCCGATTACAACAGGACCAATTAGTGAGAGTGCAAAGTATTTCATTTCCAGGCTGGTGTTGAGTTTCCTGAGGTGAGATCTGCAGTCTGGAGCTGACGGACATCAGCAGCCCAGAAACACAAACCCACAGATACAGCACATGAGCGAGAGACAGAGACAGAGAGAGAGACAGAGAAACAGAGAGAGAGAGAGGCTCTGAGAGAGAGACAGCAGGCGTCTCTTTGAACTGTACGGATATACGGTTCCTCTATAAATCCAGCTAATGGATCCCCTGATACCCGCGGCTCTCAGACGCTACACATCTGATCCTGACGAGCAGAGAATAACGCCAGCGACAGACGATTGAGCGCAGGACAATACGAGTTCAGAGACGACAGCACATCAAAGAGCAGCAGATCAGGATCCGCTTACAGAAACACCACAGCATCACCTCTCAAACTCAGAGCGCCGTGGAAATAGTGGGATAAATCAGTATGGTTAAGCATATTCTTGGGATTTTTATTTATTTTTTTTGCATTATGATTTTTTTCATGTCAATTTTACTGTAATGGATAAAACATTTTACTTTCATTTTACACATTTTTCATTTTTTTTTAAATACAGTTGAAATTAAATATGGATATTAGATTTATTTAAAAATAAATAAATAAATAAATAATAAATAAATAAATAAATAAATAAATAAATAAAAATGAGAAATGTGTCCTTGGCTAACTGAAAAGTTACTAACACTAGAAAAAAATAAAAAATAAAAATGGAAATAAATAAAACTATAAATGAACTAGAACATCAAATTTACTAAAAATGAAACAAAAAAACAAACAAAAAAAAAAAACTGAAAATACATTAAAAAAATAGCTTATTCAAAATATTAATGAAAACTATTATAGTATATAAATAATTCTGAAATAACTGATCCTTAACTAGGCTTAATTTTTAGGCTATATATATATATATATATATATATATATATATATATATATATATATATATATATAATTTTAATATTAATAATTTGAATTATATATTTGTTTTCATTTTGATATTAGTTTTAGTTATTTTTTGTTTTTGGGATTTTTTTAAATGTCAAAGTATTTTGTTAAATATTTCTATATATTTTTTTTTTTACTTCTTCTTCTTCTTATATATATATATATATATATATATATACTAAGACCAATATTCGTAAACAAACACACATATATGTTCTTCAGAGGTTCTGTGTGGTTCAAATCCTCTGAATCCTGTGTTTTTCTCTGAGAAAAGCGCCGACTCTCATTATCCTTCTGCTGGAAAGAGAAACGCAGTGAGAAAGAGTGAATGTGATTCCTGAGCTCCTGCTGCCATTGATCAGAGCAGATCTCTGGATTTCCCATCAGCCACCTGGAGCCGCCCCCTCTTCCGGCCTCGGCCGCTAAACGCTCAGAACTGGATCTGCAGCGGCCGAACGACGCGAACACCGAACGACATACGGAAACTCACTCGGAGAGAGAGAGAGCGATCTGAGAGACGAGAAAAACTGCTTCCTCTGACCGACCGACCGCATTATCCTCAACTACAGCCAGCACAACACACCCTCATCACCTGATATCAAATACATGTTCACTCGAACAAAATAACACATCAAAAACTAGTTCAGCTCACTGCCAAAACAGCATCTCCCATTTTCTTTTATCTTAACGTGGTGTACTAAAATAACTAAAATTACAACTAAAAACTACATAGGCATATTGAATTTTTAAAAAACTAAGAAAAAAAAAAGACAAAAACGCCCAACAAAATTATTACTAAAAACTTTAACTAAAATTAAAACATACACAAAACATAAGCTGAAACTAAATAAAACAAATATTAGATGAAAAAAAAAATGTAAATGAGAAACCAAAATAGGTTTACATTGAAGCACTAAAAATAACTGGGAATAAATAAAAACAAAAACTGAACTAAAAACTGAAATAATTTCATTTAAATTTAAAATAAAAAAAATAAATTAAAAATGAATTACAATTACTAAAATTAAAATTAAAACTAAGCTTTTAAAAATAAAAACTCAAAATATTAAAAAAAGATCAGTTTAATTACAATAATGATGTGAACTTGCTCATGTTTTTCATGATTATGCTGTACAATCGGCTTCTGGATGTTTATGAAGGTTAAAGCATAGTTTATCCATGTTTCGTGCAATGAGTATGTATTTGGTGATTTTCACCTGCTGGACGATAAAACAGGTGAAAAATCCCACCGACGCACATTAAAGGAGGAACCCGACTCTCTTATCAACTGCATAGCAACAAACCAGAACCCCCTAGCAACTGCATAGCAACACCCACTGCATAGCAACACCCAAAACCCCCTAGCAACTGCATAGCAACACACACTGCATAGCAACGCCCAAAACACCCCAGCAGCTGCATAGCAACACCAGAACCCCCGAGCAACTGCATAGCAACACCCACTGCATAGCAACACCCAAAACCCCTAGTAACTGCATAGCAACACCCACTGCATAGCAACACCCAAAACCCCCTAGCAACTGCATAGCTACACCAGAACCCCCTAGCAACTGCGCCAGTAACCCAGCACACGCACATGCATAACACCCAAAACACCCAAAACTCCCCAGCAACTGCATAGCTACACCCACTGCATAGCAACACCCAAAACCCCCTAGCAACTGCATAGCAACACCCAAAACCCCCAGCAACTGCATAGCTACACCAGAACCCCCTAGCAACTGCATAGCAACACCCACTGCTTATCAACACCAGAACCCCCTCGCAACTGCATAGCAACACCCACTGCATAGCTACACCCAAAACCCCCCAGCAACGGCATAGCAACACCCACTGCATAGCAACACCCAAAACCCCCCAGCAACGGCATAGCAACACCCACTGCATAGCAACACCCAAAACCCCTGAGAAACTGCATAGCTACACCAGAAGCCCTTAGCAACAAACTAAACCCCTCACAGAAGGTGTTATCAGCACCGCTCTCTGTAGCTGGAGCTCTGGCCGCTCTGTGCGGATGTGGGCAGAGATCGAGACAGGAATAACCCTGGACTCCAGTCACACAGCCCAAACATCCCATAATTCCTGCCCAGCGTGCCAACATCACATTCAGTTTGAGCTTTTCAGTTAAAAACACTGACGAACAACAGGAGAGGAAAAAATCACAGATCGGATCACAACTCTTCCTCCTGGACTGACTTATAATATATTGATCTAGTTATATTAAAGCAATCTAACTTATTTAAAACATTTAATAATTAATGTAAATTGTAAACTGACAAATGAATGATTAAATGAATCAATTAATATTTATAAGAATTCATCTTTTAAGCTCTTTGATTATTGTCTTATCCATCTTATTTTAAACTATTTTTACTGTACAAAAACATTGTTTTGGTGTTTAATGAAAACTGGTTATTTGTTATCATATTTTATTATCATAATCATAAACACGCTGGTTTGTAATATAAAAAGCTTGATTTCATTTACTTGTTTGCAGTGATGTGCATGATTAATTATTCTAATTACCAGTGTTATTTCATAATATTAATTATTTTAATCAATATTTGGAATTAATTTTTAATTTTTGTTAGTTTCAGTAATTTTGTTATTTTTATTAATGCTGAAATCACAATGTCTGTATACATATTTATATTTACATTTCCAATTTATTTCCTTTATTTTATTTTTTTAAACATATTTTTTTTATTTTAATTATTAATAAACCAAGTTACAACCTAAAAGAAAATGAAAATTTTTGCCTTGACTACTACTTTATATATAGATTATTGATTTAAAAATGAAATTAACTGAAATAATAAATATATATATCTTAAATAATGTTAAAATTACAATTAATAATAATTTATTTCAGTTAACATTTATTTTTACTAACAATTTTTTTGTAATGGTTTCAGTTAGAGCTATTTTAGTGCATCAAATTAAACTAAATGATTTTTTTTTCCTTGGCAACTAACTAAAATAAAATTAGTTCAAATTTTTGTTTTTTAATTTAATGTTTATTTTATTTGAAGTAAAACATCCTTTTAGTTAGTTTTTTATTAGTTAAGTATAGGTTTAGCTTTAACAATCCTGCTAATAGCCATTCTCTAATGAGAAGCCCCGCCCCCTAATGCCACCTGTCCAATAGCGATCAGCCAATCAGAGCTCACGGCTGTGACTCTATTAGTTGTCTGTATATGTGAGTTTGTCGAGTGTTTAATAGTTCAGACTGAACTGGAGCGCTCGCTCTCTCAGGGAAGCACGGCTCATCTGGAGACGAGATCACTGGGAATGAGCTCCAGAGTCTGAATACCGTCACAGAACATCAGTCCTCCTCTGTCCTGCGCGATTATAATCAATCTAGTGCTGCAGCGTTCGGGGGCGGAGCCACACAGACTCCGCCCGCACGCCTGCTAGAGCCATCAGCATCATCGCATCAGTCATCAGGAGCGACAGCTGTGGTCTGTACCTCATCTGCGTCGGTGGCCGTGAGCTGCAGGATCCTGAAGCCGTCGCTGATGTTCTCCTGGATGGTGATGTCCAGCGAGTCGGTGGGAAACAGCGGCGGGTTATCATTCACGTCCTGCAGAGTGATCTCAACCTGAGACAGAGACAGAGAGACATTAACACCCTCGGGCCAAACATCACTCACAATCCTGATCTCCACACACAGACCCACAGCTGAAATAAAACAGCCCCTCAATTACCATCATTTTACATCCAAAACTGTCCTGACAGGAGGAGAACGACAATAGGATGATAAAACACACCAATGCACTAAATACATTTTTATTTTTTTTTTCTTAAATAGAATTTTTATCTATCTATCTATCTATCTATCTATCTATCTATCTATCTATCACATCTGCTAAATGCAAGAAATATACATTTTTACAAGTTTCAGGCTATAAAACAACATTCATGTCATTTTTCAGAAACCAAAATTTGATAAAAGCACAAAGCTTTTGTTTTAGTATCATTGAGATATATACTATTGTAGTATTTATTAATATTTTGAATTTGTCAATTTTATTTTTTATTTGTTTTTTTTTTCTTAATTTTTCAAATTTTAATTTATTTTTCTTGTAGTACCTAAATTAAAATACTTTTTTTTTTTCAGTTAACTTTCAAGATGTAATAGTCAACACTACACATTTGCGCTTTCCTTGCATCAAAGCTCATGGGTTCGATTCCCAGTAAATGCATGAACTGACAAATTATGCATTTAATGCAATTCAAATCACTTTGGATAAAAGCATGTGTCAAATGCATAAATGCATTGATTTTTTTTTTTTTTTTTTTTGTAGCCATGCAGTTTATTTACCATTCTATATTTTGCAATTAAATATACACACTGCAAAAATGTATTTTTCAAAGCTACTATGAATACTATTTCAGTCTTTCTACTTCAGAAATTTCACATTTAATTTAATGAATCACTTGACATTTCTTGCAGTTATTTATGAAATTTACTAGTATTTCTGAGTAAAAAAATTGTAAATATTTTTTCAGTGCAATAAATTACTGTAATATAGTGATGCCTTTTCCTTTCATCAGTCAACATGGATTGATTTTCGACTTTAGTTATGATTAGTTAATTAGTGAAATGTTCCTTGACATCTTGCAATTACAACATATTTCATTATTACAATTCCATCAACACATGAATGCAGCATTAATATAGAAATAAGCTGTTCAACAACGCTTTCAAACGCGACTCATTCAGTCAGATTTCATAGCGTCTCATGATATTCAATAACTCACACATCATTACATCTGCAGTTAAAACACATCAAATCAGACGAGCACAGCGGAGAAGAGCACAGATGCTATTGATCTCATTCAAACGCAGGATTCATCAGTGGAGCGTGATAAAACAAACCAGAGGTTCAGCTATAAAGCTGATACAAAACCGTCTGTAAATATTTAGTCAAATCAATAATTTGGCTTAATGTAGCTACAAACTAGTCTGTCAGGTGACCAGCGGATCACATGACCACACGAGGGGCGTGTCCAAAACAACCTCCATTTTTGTGTCTATACTACTACTTTACTGTACAGTTTATGAATAGTATGCAAACCCATATAATAATAATAATAATAATAATTATTATTATTATTATTATTATTGTATTATTATTTAAAAAATAATTAGACAAGTATATATATATTTTACAATTATATATTATTATGAAATAATACATGAACAAATTTATATTAGCATAAATGTGTATATTAAATATAGTATATTTGCAGTTTTAATTAATTATTAGCTTTATGTCAACCTACAAACCCCAGTTTGGGAAACCCTGCTATGTAGTATGAATAGTACACAAACTGCGATGTAACTCATAATCAAAGATCTCCATATCTAGACTCATATCTACTGTATATATCTGGACTCATCTAGAGTTTCAGTTTAGCTCTAGAGCTTCATAATCTAAAAGATCTCAGCTGTGAGCAGAATCAGAGAGAAATATGAGGACACACACACTCTCTCACACTCACACACACACACACACACACACACACACACTCTCACACAAGCACATAGTCACGCACACACACGCACTCACGCACACACACAAGCACACACACACTCACGCACGTGCACACACTCACACTCACGCACACGCACACACTCACACACACAAACACACA
>JAFVLL020021291.1:0-28822 GCA_021397915.2 Tor tambroides
TGAATGCATTCATCCTATGCCTTTCGTTAAGAAGATCCTTGCGCATTTCCCATTTTCCAAACAAAAGAGGAATTAAGGGCCTGTTGGTGTGGTGCCAAACAGGGGGAGTCTTTGTGGAGGGACACATGGGACAGGAGAGCTGCATTGTCTCTGCGCACACATTGTTTTCCTGTAGTCACAGTGAAGCTGTGAGTCAGTCTGGCAGTCAAAGCCAAGGTCAGACCTGAGGAGAGGCAGGGGCTCTAGAGGCACAGCGATGTTAAACGCCCTCGTTTTAACCACACTGTACTTCCTCTCTCAAGCACAGACGGGTGGTGATATGCAGGGAGAGCGGAGAAGCGTAAAGCTGTCCCAGGTGGAGGGTAAAAAGGTATGTAATTATGTATGTTGCATGACAACATATCATGATCCCATGGAGTGTAAAGGCATACGCAGAAGTCCAGGCCTTTGTGTCTGCAAATAAATTTCCAGTCACTCAGTTCAACACATTGATTCACATTAGCGCACAACATTTTGCTTTAAAATGAAACAAATTTAATACAAATGCATTAACAATATGCATTTTTTTAAAGACAAAAGCCAAGAGTTTCTTATATTACAAAAATAATTATCTATAGAGAGAGATACTTTGCATAAGATACATTTTTTTAAGAACATGTCTTCTTCATTGGCAAATAGTTTTTTTAAGCACAAATCAAACTATTGTCAGTGAAGTTTACACTTAAATAGGAAAAGGAAAAAAAACTTGTTAATAGGTATAAGAGCAATAAACGTATTCTTATTTTCACATTTTTGTCTCAAGTAAATTCATCTAAATGATGTTTAGATATTCTTCCAGAGAAAAGACCAAAATGATTATATATACTATACACTGTACATATATATATATATATATATATATATATATATACACACACACACACACACAGTATATATGTCTGTGTGTGTGTGTGTGTGTGTGTGTGTGTGTGTGTGTGTGTGTATAAATATACATATATATATATATATACTTGCACTGTAGCAGTAGCCCCAGAAATATATATTTAAAATGTGATATCTTTATATGGATATATGGTGTATTACTGGACTTTTTTTTTTACAGTAGAAACTTTTTCACTATTTTCTTTCATTTGTTTCATCAAACTATGTAAGCATTTTCCTCTTCTCTCAGCTCAATAATATTATTATAAGAGCACCAGAAAGTTGTAGGTCTTTATAATTTCATATTCCACTTTATGTCAATAGACTCTGAGCTGTGACAAAAGTTTGGCTTCCATTCACTTCCCATTAGGACTAGAGAATGGATTGTTGTTTGTCTTTTAATACAGTAGAACAAACATACTCTGCATTTATCTTCACCTTGTCTGTGTGTTTACTTCAGTACCTCCACTCTTTCCACTAACAGTAAGATGGAAAACATAAGCATAAACATTAATAAAGAAACTAGTGAAAACACGCACACTGCTCATGGTGTTCTTTGGGCCAATTGCACATATAGCAGCAATTAAGACTATTGAAATGAAAGAATCCTATATTATCATTAAAGACTACCTCAGGCCAAAAGTGTTGCTTAGATTATTTGGTTTTCAATGATCAGATCAATCTGGTCTCTGTTAAATTACTTAAACAGCTCCACTACAATGTAACCTATACATTTCAAGAAATCATACAAAATCACTCTGCACCAAATACACTTAAGCAGCTGATAAATTAAACAAAACTGATTTCAATTAGGAAGAGGTGAATAAATATTGTAAGTGAAGGGGCACAGTGTAATGTGAGGGGCAGCAGAAATTAACCTCATATTTAATCACTGTCACACCAGACAGAACAACAACAACAACGGAAAATGACAAAACTCTCTCCCATGATGCTGCACAGTTTGACTGGAAAGATGCTTGTGACAGGTTGCTGTAATCTTGGGAGATTATCCACCATAGTGGTAATTAGTACAAAACCCATCACAAACAATTACGTGAATGTATTCCGCATCAACAAGCCGGTAACGTCGTGATCCATGGGAAATTCAATCAAGTCATCTTTCTTCCGGGCATTTTTAACACTTAGCGGTTGAAAAGACGTCTGCGAGACGTCCACGCCTGAATGACCACTGAATGTGAACATTTATGAAAGGACTGCATTATATTTTATTGTTTTAGGAAACCCTAAAGACATTATACAAAAACAATTGTTCTTTTCATTTTGGAGGGCTGGGATGAACAAAGGTGTCTGATACATACACCACAATTCAAAAAGAAATTAATACTCAGCAAGAGCACATTAAAGGACCGTTTTAATGTTACAAAAGATTTCAAATAAATGCTGTTCTTCTGAACTTTCTGTTCATCAAAGAATCCTGAAGAAAATATATTAGTTTCCATGAAAATGTTAAGCAGCACAACTGGTTTCAGCATCGATAATAAGAAATGTTTTTTTTTTTTGTTTGTTTGTTTTTTGTTTTTTTGCAAATCAGCATATCAGAATGATTTCTGAAGGATCATAACACTGAAGTCTGGAGTAATATACCTGCTGAAAATTCAGCTTTGCCAGCAGGAACAAATTATATTTTAAAATACATGAAAACAGTTATTTTAAATTGTAATAATATTTCATAATATTACAGATTTCACTGTATTTTTGTTTAAATAAATGCAGCTTTGTTAAAAATAAGAGACTTCTTTCAAAAACGTTAAAAAATCTTAACAACCCCAAACTTTTGAACAACAGTGTATAAAATTAACAGGCACGTGCTAACTGACTATCAGTACATTTTTATACCATCAAAGTTTCCTGCAGAACTCTTAAAGATTTTATCAAACATTTAATGTACCCAAATAACTGACATGGATATCAAAGATCAGTCAACATCCACTGCTAACTGTGTCAAGCGTTTGTTGTGGCACTAATGGAGAGATTCAGAACGTGAGGAAGAGGTGGTGACCTGCCATGCATGCATGTCTGAAAGCACGCTGAATACAGCCCCACAAGCTGCTCCATATCTATTTACATAATTTACCCATTGCACCCATATGCTAGCAGGACAAACGGCATTGTTCCTGTGAGGGCAGTCTGAACACTCCTTCTGTGTTCCAGTCTTTGGAGAACACACAGGGAGAGGCTGCCCAGTCATGATTAGCTATTCTGCTACTCCTCCCAAACAGCAGCCCAGCTAATGCTGTTTTTGTCCATCTGTATTACTAAGGAGGAACTGGCCCCTAAATGCCACTGATAAGTATACAAGTGCAAAATCGGATCAGCAGCTCTCTTTCTCTCTCTCCCTCACACATACACACGCTAGCTCTCTTTCTTTCTCTCCTTTACGTCCTTAACTGGGCTCAAGGCCTCTAAACAAGTGTTGTCCCTGGTGGCAGTTGGTGGCAAAGAGCTCAGTGGTTGTCAGCGCTCAAAGAAGGGTGACTGGGACAGGCTCCAGCCCCCAAGAGTGAATGAATTCCCACTGTTTCACAAAGCAGCACAGATTAGCGCTGTTGAAGAGGGGACACTTCTATAGAAGGACCAAAGTATACAGCCAAGATGGCTTAAATAAGTGAGGGTAATGTATATGATTAAATCAGAAATTTAAAGGCCCACACAAGCTCAAATGTCCAAAACGGGACAATATGCAAAGCACATAGTTATCACTGCCTCTCTAATTTTTCTTAAATCTATGTAAAGGATGTGTATCCCCTACAAAACTGAATTAATTATTTTCTCTGAAACAAACTAATGAATGAATGAATGAATGAGTGAGTGATTTTATGCATGCATGCATAAATAAATAAATGTATTAGAAGGTTTCAGAAAGATGTTGAGCAGTGAGAATTGTATTTATTTATTTTAAATGTATTAGGTCACACAAAAATATTTGTTTATGTTATTTTTATATTATAAACCTATATTGTGAATAAATTATTATATTATTATATAAATTTAAAATAAACAAACTAAAAAAATCAATTAATTAAATTAAAGATAAAAATGACAAATAAAAGGATTTTAGAAAGATGTTAAATAGTGAATATTATTTATTTTTTAAATTTATTTATTTATTCATTCATTCATTTATTTATAATTATTTAAAATTTATTAAAAATAATAATTTTCAATAAATTGCTTACATTATTTTCATTATATATATATATATATATATATATATATATATATATATATTGCTATATACAATAAATATTTTTAAATAAATAAAATAATTGTGCATGTATTAGAAGAGTATCGAAGATGTTGAACAGTGAGCATTTGTTTGTTTAGATTATGAATAGTTTATTAATTAATAATAATTTAACTTAAATATTTTAAATAGTTAAACATGGTTAATGTCCAATATCTTTTATTTTGCCGTGACCCTTGGATGACACGATCACATCAAGCCAAAAGAGGGCAGCATAGAGCTACTAGGAAACGTATCCTGTATTGACGCTGTCTGTCATCGTCTGATCAGGCTGTGGGTCTTAAACCGAGAGCTTAAGTAAAATTGTGGTACTTCATCAATGGATTTTGCTACACACATAACAGTGAATAGTGCGTGTACCTGACACTTTACAGCTTACTGCAACAAAAAATGTGCATGTGAATTGCTAATAATCGATAGCACGAATAATCAAAGTAAACGAATAGCCTAAATAAAGAAACAATGTCGATAAATATCCGAACACATATACAACATTTTCTGCCTGTGATTCTGTAAAACGATATTTCAGGTCAACCCTAACTCTAAATGTGTTATAGCACAATTGAAGTCATTTGGAGATTACTTTTAAGAAGAGCATTTGCAATTCAGTATGTTGCTTTTTGATCTAAAGTCTACATTTAATATCCTGTTTACTCTACATCCAAAATAGATTATGCACATTTTTGGGGTTTAATATTATTCTCCCATAACAGCCAATAAAAAATATTTTACAAGTGTATTGGCAATAAACAATATTCCTAGCATTGCATTTCCATTCTTTTCCACTAAACAAACTTCAGTAGAGAGTTTATTACAAACAAGCACTGAAATAAACCAAAACAAATGATCCTTTATGTATCATTCGAGAAAAATATTTATGTATTACCACAATAGTGACTTACAGGTCTAAAACATGTTGTTATTTAAATGGAGACATAAATCTACTCCTGATGTTTTGATCAGCATTTTATTAAAAACAAGTATTTGGTGCACAAGACAAAGAATCCTCTGTCAGCATCTCTAGTTATGGCACGTCCGGCTGAGGGCATGTGAGGCACATGATGGGGCAGGGGCTCCTGCAGATGACAGATCAGTTGAGATGTAAACATTATTCTGGAGACATTTATGGACCGCGCTGTGTGGCAGTCGGCATTGTTTATGTTCTCCCTCTGTAGCGAACAGAGAAGTCATATTTGACTTGCGTGCAGCACAACATCATACAATTTTAATGACTCTTAAGTATCACATTTTCCTCCCCATTCTTCTCGAAACGAAACGGCTTTATATGCATCAGCGGCACTTGTTGGTTTGTGGTGACATTTTTATAATTCCAGCCAGGGCTCTGCTATTTATTTACGTGCAATGGCCCTTTTTTAGTTGAAAAATGGCGCAATCATGCCATGGCATAATCGTTGGCATTTCAGAACGCTGACAGATTTTAAGTGCCCATGTGCCACCAAAACTCTGCTGCAGTGCAAATTGTGGTGTGTTTGTAGTCGGTGCATCCCCACAATTAGAAAAATGCAAAAAAATGGTGCGTTCAGAGGTTAAATTGTTCAAATTTTCTACCCAAAAGGTACAAAAGCTGATAGCGAGGCAGTACCTTTTTTGAAAGTTACTCCTTTGTACCTTATTTACCTCTTAAGGTGCATATTTGTACCTTAAAGTACTTAAGTGGAAAACAAGGGACTAGCACTAGCAGGTTTATGAACATAGGGACACCAAAATCTGTGAAAAAGTCCCTCTAGAAGTGCTGTATTTCTTTCCTATGAGTGGAGGCTAACAGGGTTAACAGGTTCAGGTGCCTTGTTATAAGCGCAGGTAACGGCTGGATTTGGCACAGTTATGGACTCGTGTTTTTCAGTTGAGTCAGCCAGCGAGGGATAAGGATGGGACAAATGCCCCTTCAAAAATAGCAGGGGGCAGCTGGTGCGTGCGGTCTTTCAGCAGACCCCTCCCGGGCCGGGATATGGAGGCTGGTACATTAACTCTGGTCCTGGACGGCCTCTCCTCAGCTTTGGGCCAACACTTTAAAGGTTAATGTGGACCCCAAGGTTTCACCCAGCCATCTTCCATTACGGCTCTGCAACAGTATGGGTTACAAAATCGCTCCCAGTTGACAAGGAGGAGTGCTTGTGTACCCTCGGTGAGACATGGAAATCATTTACGCCCATTAGCTCCCTGCCCCAACATGTTGTAGCGAGCCAGAACAGCGCTCATAATGTATTAATGCTTACTAATTCATTTGATATGCCCTTACAAGTCTGTCCCTGAAGCCCACCTGCATTTACTTGTCTGGTAACAATGCGTATAAGCATGTTGTGTGGTTTAAAGAATTAAAATGGTTTTGAAGAGCCTATAATATAATATATATATATATATATATATATATATATATATATATATATTATAATTATATACAGCTTTAAATATTACATTATATATATATAATGTAATATAAATGTAATATATTTTGCATTTTATATATGTGTATGTTTTATGAATAAAATATTATTTTTATTAAAATGGTTTTGCAGGCCCTTTATGAAACCGAATATGTTTCACAGGAAAAATTACATATGCAAATAAAATACCTATTTATAATTATATATTTATTTATCGATTTCATAATTTTTTTTAATTATTGTACTTAAGATTATAAAACGTGTCAGAATAATGTTTCACATGTAAAATAATTAAATTCTATAAAATGTTATTTTTGATTTTATTTCATCCTATAATATGTCAGAATAAGTTTCACAGTAAAATGAAATATGCTAATTAAATATATACATTTATGATGATTATATATTTATTAGATTTTTAAATTTTTAGCCTATAATACGTCACAATAAATCAATTTTATACATTACATAATAAAATCTATATTTTTAAATAGATATATTTATAATATATGATTATAAATGTACTTTATTATAGAATTGTACAATAAAATACATATATATATAAATATTTATTTTTTGGTAGTATTATTTACCTTATTTTCTTCATCAAATTAATCAACATTCAACATTTTATAATCACCTCAAACAGCTTAATTCACACAATAACTTTTGCGAGCTGATGTAACAGAACAGTTCGTATGCAGGCAGAAATGAGGCCAGCCCTAATGCCCCTATCAGGCTAATTGAGACATATTTGCTCAACAGTTGTGTGTTCTCATGCTGCCAGCAGATGTCCCCTGGTACAGGGTTTCACCATGTTTGACAGGTTGGCTATTCACCTGTCAGTCAGAGCAGAATTTAGCCACGCTCCCCCTTCATTTGTGCCCTCACGGTGAGCTAGCTATCAAGAACCGCTCTTTTTAAAACTTTGTTTGGAGTAGTCGGGCCACATGTGTCTCTGCGCCACTGACAAACTATGTGCAAGTGGTGACTGAGCCATCATGACAAAGACATTACCCAAAAGCCCCCATACTTTAGATCCGGCAGCCAATGTCATCATGACGGGTTGCAAAGCAGCTGTCTCTCCTATTCCACTGCAATGAATGACTGAGGTGGAAAAAGTGGAAAGAGAAAAACATGCCGAACAGAAAGCTGGTAACCTGGAATTGAGTTTAATTCATTATCACAAGTTTGCTAATAAATTTAGCTGAAACGTTTGTTTGTTTAATATACATGTTCAATATACTGTAAAAAGTTCCTGGAAATCTTTTTGACTCAATGTGCCATTTTCAAGTTATATTGGCAATTACTGTGCTGCCATATTTGACTCCGATCATATTTAACTTTGAATTTGTGACCCTCTGTGTGAAATCCAGGCTAAAGTCTCAAAATCTAATTATGAGATAACAAGCATCAAAGTTTGATTTCAACCATTAATTTCACTATGATTTAAATATTTGACATGGTCTTACTCATTCAATATTAAAGATATCAAGGTTACATTTTCACATAATGTTTTTACCTTATGAAGGATGATTTTATGTAGAAAACAGTAAATCACCAAAAAATGACTTTGGGTTTTCACAGCCAGGGTCACATTTATTTATTTTTTCGTTAGAATTTGCTGTTTGGCAAATTGGTACTTTTGAACAGTGACTTAAATTTTATTTTAAATGAACATATTTTGGTACACAGGCCTCAAAAAATGTCCTTATAAATAACAAGCATAGACTTTCCAATGAACAAATGTTTGTAGTTTCAGAGTTGTGTGAAATTCAGAATTGGAATTTAAACAGCATTCTTAATTCAATTCTCAATTCATGAGGTAGCAGGATAGAGAAATGTAATTTATGAACTGAGATTTGGAATTTAAACAGCATAAACCGTCATATAACATTTAACTAGAAAAGCAAAGCTTGCCAAGGCCAAATCTGAATGTCTTTGAAAGTTATAGGTTAGGCTTTAGAGAATGACAGACGGATGAATGGATGGATGGGTAGATTTATTCACTCATGATTTTGAATAAACTCTATATGAACTTTTTTTTAATTAATAATAAATTGTTTTCCAGAATGCATTATCTGTGTTGGATTTTTTTAATTACAAGCCAGTAAATTCTTCTTTCTGTTGTCCATATTCATCTTTCTGAGTTTACCTTCTCTACTCCTGGTTGGATGAAATCGCATGAGAATAATACTGTAAGCTCCTGGTATGAATCTCTCAATATACGCTTGTCTCTGTTGGCAGAGAGTCGGGGTCATGTGGGCATTTATGTAACTCTACCTGACAGCCCTGATACAGTGATGCATTTTTAAGGTGAGGCCTATACTATAATGTGGTGACAGGGCCAGTAGTGGATTTTACAACATCTCAGGCAAGAGCTTCCTGTAAAAACAAAGCTCTTAAGCAGCCAATTTATGGTCCCTTGGCAAACTGGAGTAATGCCTATTTCTCTTGTTACCGTGGCAGTGAGCCTCTGGCACACGCTGCGTTGCGTTTGAATGGTAGAAACGTACATGACTTCATTGTGTGGTGATACAGTGAGCTGCCCGTGGCGGAACAGCAACAGAACGAGAGCAGAGGAAGATCTCAATTCCGTCCTATGGCATGAATAATGCTGCTGAATGGAAGAGCCAGATGTTTATTTAATGGAGGGCCTCGCAAAACCCACCAGAGTGCTTCTATTATTCTAAAGCCCTTAACTCTGGGCCCTTCAATACGGTTTAAACAGTTTAAACATTCATCAAACTGCAATCAGCATTCTGAAGAGGCAGATGAAACACCGACGGACGAAATTAGACACAATGTCTTTCATTAAAACACTGTGGATGTATTCTGTAAAACAAAGTGGATGTATGATGAACTGAAACGAATACAAAGCGAGAAAATGCCCCAGTTGAATTCCTTCCATTAAAGTCAAATCTGTCTTTCGCTCCCCTTCTCCGTTTTTCTCTCACCCCCTCCTCCCTTTAGTCCTCTCCGTCTTTGTTTCCGCTAACTCTTTGTTTCCAAATCTCTCATTCGCCGTGTTTGATTTGCAGCTACTAGGGCCGTGATTGCTGTAAATCAGGACTTTTTTGGGAAACAAAGCAGTTTAAATGACCTGACAAAGTTCATTCTGGTGCCCCCACGTCATTCACTCCCTTTCAATTCCATCAGCCAGCTTCTCATTTATGTGGGCCGTTCAGACAGTGTTTTCATTGGCCGTGCGTTCGGCTAGTGCCACAGGAGTTATGGACAGGTGTCACAAGCAACTTCTGTCTCTCCTGCCTTTCCTGTTTTTCCCAAGGGGGCAGCTGGATTCTGCAGACTAGACACTGAACAGAGGTTAACTGCAGTGACCTTAGAGACCACAACAACCTGCATCTTACAGACTTGGACCTCAGGGACCTGTGGGAGTATTCTGTGCGTCTGGTATTGAAGTCGTCGGGCCGTGGGACTGGAGTGATTCAGACTATTAGATGGTACTGATCACAATATGCTTAAGGCACAATTGTAAACACATTAAACTCATTTTGAACTTTAGTCAGTCAGTAACTGGTCTGTGTGTGATAGTTCAACACCACCAGGTAAAGAAAATCTTGCTGCTTGTTTGTTTCTTGCCTTTGAGTATCATTAGCACACTTTATCTCTCTCTCTCTCTCACACACACACACACACACACACACAGACACACACACGCACACACGCAGACGCACACACACACACACACACACACACACACAAGGATGCTTTAAAATCTATACATTTTTTTTCTTCTAAATAAGCACATACATAGACTTCTACAGACTCACTCTAACCTATTCTATTCTTATTGAAAATGTTTTGCAAATTTAAAATAATAATAATTAAAGAAAACTACAAAACAGTATTTAGTTCTAGTTCTACGTATGGTTATTTCAGCTGAATTTAATGTTCCTGAGAGTCTCCAAAGAAAGGTTTCAACATATTTGTTTTATACATTTCGTTTATATAAAACTATAGCTAAATATTTTCACAAACACACACTTTTTCCCTATTGACTTCTATTATGTTTTATCCAGAGCTAATGATATTAGACAGACAGACAGACAGACAGACAGACAGACAGATGTGTATGTGTTTATTAAAATATGTATATTTTTAGAATTTAATATATAAAAAATTTATATATTTTAACATTGTGAAAAATGAATAATTACATATTTTTCTAATTAGTGGGGATGTGTATACATATAATGTGTATGTATACATAACGTGTGTGTGTGTGTATACATGTACATACATATGTGTTTATTAAAATATATTTTATTTTTGAATGTAATATATAAAATAATATAAAATATATATATACATACATATGTATTTTTTAATATTATATATATATATATATATATATATATATATATATATTAGAATGTATTATATAAAATATTAATATAATATTTCTCCAATCAATGGGACTGTGTATACATATATTATATGACTATACATACACACACACATTTTTAAATATATTAAATGTGTGTGTGTGTGTGTGTGTGTGTGTGTGTACCTGTTTTTATATTCTGGTGGGGAGTTAAACCTGAATACACACAGACTCATGGGGACTCGTGTCACCGTGGGGACTTAAATTGAGGTCCTCATGGGGAAACAAGCTTGTAAATCATACAGAATGAAGTTTTTTTTTAATCTAAATATGCACAAAGTTTTCTGTAAGGGGTAGGTTTAGGTGTAAGGTTGGTGTAGGGCAATATAAAATATGTTTTGTACAGTATAAAAACCATCACGCCTATAGAGAGTCCCCACAAGGATAGAAAACCAGACGTGTGTGTGTGTGTGTGTGTGTGCAAAGAATAATAAATTTGACAGTATACAAGTGTACGATACGTAACAGATTACATTTTTTTTCAAACATCTTTATTTAGTTTAACACTCCTCCCCACACATACACCGCAATTCCAATAAAGTTGCAAGAAAGAGAGTTTAACAGGAAACAGATGTGAGAGAGCAAAAAAAGGAATGAACATGTTAATCACATAAAGGAGGAGATAAAACAGCCCTGACATACATCACATCCTGATAAGGCAGTTGTATGATTGTGTGTTGCATAAGTACAAATCAACCTCAGTCTTACACATGCTCCCTGGGTGGAGGTGATGTCGCGAGTATGTGATTGGCAATAAAAAAACGGGGTTGTGGCAGTGCACGTCTTGTTCTCCTTACAGGCAGAGCACTGTTTGCACGGCCGGGGGTGAGTCTCAGATGCACGGCCCGACAGAGAGAGAATCCCACCATTTTCTGATAATGATGTGCCGTGCTTCCTCAGCTGTCTGTGCCTGCTCTCTAAATGTTTTTTTTTTTTATATGACAGATAAGCTCAGCGAACCAAAAGGCTGTTTAAAGCTGTCAGGACCTGACAACCATTACCCACTCATTTACATGTCTTTAAGCATGCACCGTCAGGACGTCTCTCAACACTGAAGCACCTAGTTCAGGCTTTAATGAACTACACCTTTCCCCTTATTTGCTGCTTTCTCAGTGCTCGGTAACAAGAGATCATGTCTACAAGGAATGAGCAAAATACAGAATTTATGAAGTGAAATGGTGCCAATTCAGGAGGAATTTAAATTGCATAGGCCACACATATGTATATGTGTCTGTAAATGTTAGAAATTTTGTACTTTTTTAATAATATGGTTAGTTCATACTGAAAAAGTGAACTTCTCTTGTTTTCTCATTAGGTACTGAGTGTGAGCAAAAGAGTTGGAGTGAAATATAGATTGTAAGAAAGAAATATTTTACGTTACCTTTAATTTTTAAAAGTCCAATACCATGTTCTACAATAATATTGACTTCTCACTTTGATAAAATATTCACTGCTAAAATCTGTAGTAACAGACCATAGTGTCTAATGAGGCAAACCTCCATAATGCATCATGCATGGACACACATCTTTTTAGCGGTGGTTGGGGGCATTAAGATGAAGTCAAGGCCTGTTCACACCAAGGATGATAACTAACGATAACCATAAAGTTTTAAAAATCATTCTAATTATATGAGAATAGGAAAGTTAAAACCACAACTACAGCAATAAATCACAGAATGTAATCACATAGAGAATGATTTTGTCACAGCTGATTTTATTTTATTTTTTTACCTTGAAATATCAGTTTTAAAATCATTTTGATGGTACATTGACCTCTAATAATGTCTAGTCTCCATTATTGGTTCATTTGAGCTCTAAAACTGAAGATGACGAAGCTTGTGAAAAGTTTTCTAGTCAAAGTCACCCCACTTCTTCAGCATGTTCAGGTCTGACATAAAAAATACTTGCCCTGTCTGTGTGACGGATGATTGGATATAATCGGAAAAATATAACAGGGTGCACAAAAAACCTTGACTATACAGTATATACAGTAGTTATATCTGGCCAGTGCACTGCAGACACTTTTGAAGTGTCATTACTGAGTTTGTTGCATAAATTCCTTTGTGCTGAGATCCCTCTGCTTTTCTCAATATAATCGCCCTTAGTCTAATATTGGATCAAATTTCCCTCCTCTCTGACCTTCAGCCTCCTCATGTTCTCCATCCTTTCTCAAGCAGTGCAGCCCACCCCTTGTTGCTCGTGTTTCCATCTTGACAGGTCTGTGGTGTTACTCAGAGGGTTGTGCCTCCTGCCCGAAGCCCTCTATCTCCTCATAGAAGCAGCTGTTTTTACACAACTGTATCATCCTCCGGGGCTCCAGTGGGACTCCATGCAGCATCGTTAATCACAGCACCTCGTGCCTTCCTGGAGCTGAACCTCTTCTGCGGCACCATCCATCATAAAAAAGCAGAGTATGTGCTTTGGCT
Source organism: Tor tambroides (assembly GCA_021397915.2). Classification (NCBI taxonomy): domain Eukaryota; kingdom Metazoa; phylum Chordata; class Actinopteri; order Cypriniformes; family Cyprinidae; genus Tor; species Tor tambroides. The sequence goes on from JAFVLL020021291.1 coordinate 13,426, forward strand.
TTTCAGAAATAAATTGAGACACTACAAGAAAAAAAGCAATTAAGGAAGGAGTTTGGCCTATCATTCACAGGCTAATGTATCAAATTCCAAGATCAGTGAGCAGGAAGGGTTTTACTTTTTTATACTTTTGATCCAATCAGTCAGATGAAAACTGATAAGGAGAAAGTCAAATAAAAAATATGAACTAAGTGGTTCGCATTGCCACAACTGAGTTTTGCTATAATAAGCATAAGTTTTGGCTGAGGTTGAGGATTGAGTGCCCCTGGTTTGGCTGCAACAGCTGCAGGAAGAAGTATGTGAACATTTACTTGCATTATTAGAAACATTTCAAGGTTCAAAAAGAATGCAAAAACAAGATTTTCAAAGATTTTCACTGAAAAGTAGGATCTCTCTTGGGTAGGGTTTTGGTGAATCAGTTGATCCAGTTTAAAAAAAAAATCACCAAATTATTTGTTCACAAATTTGATTCAGTCTTTTTCACAGTCTGCTTAAATAACACACAAACAATGACATCTTCATGTCTTTAGGGAATACACCATATAAACATTCACAGTGCAAATGTATGTGAACCCTTGGACTGTTTGGCATTCATTTGGCAGCAACTTTTCCTGCACGACATTTAGGAAGATTTTTTTCTATTTACAAAACTCACTTCAGCAATATTCTTGGGATATGAGGTGTGAATCACTCTCTTTAGATCATGCCAAAGCATCTGAATTGGGTTAAGGTCATTTCTGTTGAAGACATTTTGTTGTTGGTTTATTCCTAAGCTTTGGGTAACTGTGCTGTTGCATTACCCAACTTTGTTTAAGCATCAATTGGTGGACAGATGGCCTTACATTCTTCTGCAAATGTCCTGATAAACATGGGAATTCATTGTTCTGTTGATGATAGCAAGCTGTCCAGGCCCTGAGGCAGTAAAACAGCCACAAACCATCATGACCTCTCTACCATACAGTGCTTTACATTTGGGATGAAATATTGGTGTGCAGTGCCATTTTTATTGAAACAACTTGACTTTGGTTTTATCTGTCCATAGAATATTTGGAATATAAAAATATAAGATCATTTACATCACAAGTATTCTAAGTAGTGATATTGCAGTCATCTTTGCAGGATGCCCACTACTATAGAAAGCAGTAGCTATAATGAACTTTCTCCACTTAGTTTGTCTTGCCATAGACGTCAAGGCTTTTACAATTTTTGTCAAAAAATGTCAGCACTTCTTAAGATTAAGCAGACTGTGCTTGTTGTGATTTAGTTCAAATTTTATGAGCAATTTAGGCAGACATCCAGAAAAGCTTTACATAATTTTTCCTGCAAATTTGTACATGCTATCCAAAGATGACTCCAAATTTTTGAATGGTAAGGCATACAAGCATAAGCATAAGCATACAAGCATCTACAAAAATGATAGTAGTGTAGCTTTTGAGTCTGGATCGGTAGATTACGCCTTATTAGCCACTCATCAGAATTACTGTGATATCAACATTGTTTTGGATAAAGTTTAACTCTGTTCTCTTGTTTAGCATTCATGCTGGCAAATAACCCTCTGATCTTTACTGAGGAAAAAGAGAGAGAAAGGAAAAAGAGAGGTGGAGGATTTTGCTGTTGATAGCAGAAGAAGAGATAATGTATGCTGAGTGTATGCCTTGAAGTCATGGGCAGCAGGGAAATGTGGAAATGGGTAATGAATTTCTCATTAAGTCCTGGTTAAGGTGGAGTAATGAAGGGCTGATATTGTGTAATTATCTGTCTACATTATACTCATAGTAAAGTGTTCCAATGCATTTGTTGCAAATTGACCATGGTAAGGAGGGGAGAAATAAGGGCAATTTTCATGCGTCATTAAGATCACGCAATATCAGCCAGAGTAAGTCATCTTAGCAGTGCATGTCAGATGAATATTAGATTAGTAAAATTTAGCTTTCATATTACTTTTAATTATTACCTTATTTGTAAGGCATGATAAAACATTAAAATATTATTATATCATTATATTAATTTATTCCTGAAGTATTATATATATTCTGAACATCAATTCATCCCCTGTTCTTCAATTTGCACTGGCTACCAAAAGCTGCTCGCATAAAATTCAAGGCATTAATGTTTGCCTACAAAACCACCTCTGACTTTGCACCCCTTTACCTAAATTCAGTACTTCAGACCTATGTGCCCTCTAGAAGCTTGCGTTCTGCAAGTGAACGATGCATTATTGTGCCATCCCAAAGAGGCCCAAAATCACTTTCACAGACTTTTTCATTAACTGTTCCCATCTGGTGGAATGACCTGCCCAACTCAACCCGAGCAGCTGAATCCTTAGCCATCTTCATGAAACGGCTAAAAACACATCTCTTCCATCTTTATTTGACCCTCTAACTCAAGCACTCTCTATTCTAATTCTGTTTTATCTATCTGTCTTCTTTATATTAAAAAGAAACACACACACACACACTTGAGCCTCTATCAATTGCATATTTTCTAACTGCTAGGTTTTCTTGAAAAACTAACACTAGCTTTCTTTTTTTTCTATTCTATCTACTTGTTTTTTTATTAAAAAAAACAAAACCACTATGGCACACTAAAAAAACACTATTTCTTTTTTATATATTCTATACTCGTTTTCTTTAAAAAACAACAACAAAAAAACCTTGCTCTATGTATATATATATATATATATATATATATATATATATATATATATATAATACTTCAGAAATAAAATATAAGTTGTTAGTCACTGGAAATCTTGATAAACAACCTAGTGATGTCTGATCCATGAATGAATTGTTCTATTGAGTTAGATCTTTTAATGAATCATTTAGTCCAGTTCACTAAATCGGTCTGAATGATTTGTTAATGTTAACGAATGAGACTGATCTGGATCTTAAGTTCAGAATTTTCATTATTAGATGAACTATTCCTATAGGTTAATGAGAACCAGTCACCTGGCTTGGCTGGCCAAGAGGTCCTTATTTCACAAGCTCTGATTAGTTGACATTCTACTTTAACCTTGAACTCAGAGAACATTCTGTCACTGGAAAAGAGGGATTAAAACAATAGGAAGTGACTTGGAAAGAGAAAATCAGCACAGCGGGTTGACTGAAAGTACATGGACAATATTGTTTGCAATACATGTTAACTTGTTCAACACGACCATCTTCGCCAGTTCCTACAAACATTTTAATGGTCCTTTCATACAAATGACCACATCATTTGCTTGGACCACAAATGTGATATAATAACTCAATCAGTCGAGATGTTAGTGAAAATGAACTCCAGTCCGTCCTTATATCAGACTTACAATTATTGGAGATTACAAGAGAATTATTTCCACATGTTCTCAATAAAAACACCATAATCTCTCTCTCCCAGCACATTAAGGTGCATTTGTTTGGCATTCAGCTGAGAGAGAGAGAGAGAGAGAGAGAGAGAGAGAGAGAGAGAGAGAGAGAGAGAGAGAGAGAGAGAGAGAGAGAGTGAGAGTGTGGGGGGAAAGGAGGTTGAGGGATACAGACAGCATACTGAGTGACAGACTAATATAGCATGTTACTATCGTAATTAAAGCTCACAGATTTATGTAGTGTTGGAAAAATCAGTAAATATCAAATATAGTACTGAAATGTGTTTTAGAAAAGAAATTTGGCTGAGCACCCCCTGTCTTTAAGCACATGTGTGTACATATTTCAGATTACACACACACACACACACACACACACACACACACACACACACACATTAGTCACTCACCAGCTGCATGGAAGTTTAATGCTTGTTAAAGTGCTAGATCAAATTGTGTACATCTAAATCAGTGTTTGCTAGCTTCATTTAACAGAAAACTATAATTTTCCTTCTCCAAAAATGTAGATCAGTGGCCCAAAAAAGTATTTGAACACTTTAGCTACACTTAAAAATGTATGAATGTCTTTGAAGTAGCTATAACAAAATACAAAACAGATTCAACTTAATGCAAAAGACAGCACACTTTTCAAGTAAAAAATATATATAAAAGATGTACACTTTCAAAAAGGTACTTGACTTTCTAGTTTTTAAAAGTGACTTTTGTCAACGTTAATGTGATAAACTAAACCTGTAAGAATTTAAATTACCCAATATATTTACTAAAATTTGGCCTGGATATAATTGGGGAAAATTTTTAATAAAATGAAAAAAAAAGAGAAAAAAAAAAATATATATATATATATATATCAGAAAAGTTACCTATTGCAATGAAATTCAAACATTTCAAGTGTCGAAAATACTTTTTGGGGCCACTACATGTCACCTTTAGTCATTCCCCAAGTTTTTATGTATTTGCTAATATCTTAATATCCCATTCAGATACAATTTCTCAACAGTCTAAAACAAAAATAAAGACTGTGCTCTGGAGAAATCAATATCAGGGCAAGCATCCTGAAGAAGAAGAAAAAAAATAAACATGTCCACATCCATATCAAAAGGAAGTTTAATTTAAGGATGCTAGTGTGTTGTTTAAAGAGGTATGGAGAGAGTTATTGATAGATGAAAGGCTAAATATGGAAGCACACAAGAAATTGATCCCATTGGCCATTGTGTGTGCGCTGACCATGGGCAACTCTGTCCATCTGGCTGAAATACAAGACAAACTTCATAAAAGGGCCAGGAAAAACAGGTCATTCCTGATGAGAAAACAGCACTGACAAACAGCGTTCTCATTGCGCTTCACTGCTGTTAGCATGTTGTTCCTCAAAAGAGACTGGGATGCTTTGTTTCTCTCGATTTCTGTGTGATCAGACTGTGAGTTGAGTGTTCAAGTGGGTGTGTCAGTGATACTAGGCAGCTTTCATAAAGGAAGTAAGTGCATATACGTTAGTTCAGCTAAAGTGCATGGAAATATCTGTTAGTATGGACTGTAACAGTTATCTTTATTACAGAGGGAAAAATACATATGTCTAACACCGGTCATATGACAGAGCAGAAAGTGTTCACATGACCTTAATGGTGCTGTGAGTTTTAATTCCAAAAGCATGTGTTTCAAATATAGATAGTTGTTTTAAGTTTTTCAATTCTGCTGTCAAACAATTTGGTTGCCTTTTAAAATGTAATTGTGGAGCTGAAATGTCGAAACCAAAACATCACTATGGCTTGGGTTTCTAATGTTTCTAATTTGTTAAAATATGCTGAGTGAATGACAAAAGTTTAACTTGAGCTAGCCAAGAAAAACACATCAGACGCTGGTCCACTGTGGGACAGACTTTCTTTTAGAGGCATAATCAATGTATCCTTTGTTGCTGGTGAAAGGAAGGAGAACTATTGTCAAATACATATAGGGTATTTTTTTACAAGAAGCATGACTTTTAAAATATTCCCATGAGCACTTTACAAGATGGAGGTTCAAAAATAGACCGAGTACTTCTCCATAAGCAAGGACCACCGGAGCATCTGGCAAAATCATGCATATGAAACACAAACCGTCCTATTGCACAAGAATATGCGAAAGTGAAGCGGTCAATCTAGGGGTTGCATTTTTATGTGAGAAGCAAGAAAATGATACACAGAGTACTATGACATACAAGAGGAATGTAACCCAATGCTGTGTGAAGTAGAGATGAGAATCGTAAAGTGTTTTAACGATTCAGGTTCCGAGTCCTCCAAACGATTCCACTTCCTTAACAGTTCCATTAACATTCCTTTTAGTAATGAATAAATATTGGCAAATTATGAGATATTTTCAATAATAAATACATTTAAAACAATTTTGGCTGTAGTTCACATTCTTTTTAGAAGCAATTAATGCAATCCAATAACTGGTATTAACAATGTATGAATTACGTCATAAAAATGAAAATTCTATCATTATCTACTCACCCTCATGCCATTCCAAACCTGTATGGCTTTCTTTCTTCCATTGATTGTCCTTTTTTTTTTTTTTGCCAACAGTAATCAAAACTGATTACTAATATTCTGGTTACCAACATTTTTCAAAATATCTTTTGTGTTCTGCAAAAGAAAAAAAAATCTTACAAGTTCAAATCTTTCAATTAGTAGTCATCTATCTATCTATCTATCTATCTATCTATCTATCTATCTATCTATCTATCTATCTATCTATCTACCTATCTGTCTATCTATCTATCTATCTGTCTGTCTGTCTGTCTATATAGATAGTGTTTTGATGGCTTGTAAGAGTCACTTGTTCAGGAATCAAATATACTGGTTTTATGTTTTTGAGTCAGTAAAATCTACACTGGCGGACAACACTGTTTGCTCGCTATAATTCTTTTTTTTTTTTTTAAAGCAACCAGTTCTGAAAAGTAGTCTTTAATATCTAAAAAATGTGAGGAAAGATAAAGAGGCAGAATGACAGATCACTGTACCTGCTTCATACAGCACAGTAGCCTGGCTAAGCTCAGGATTGCTGGATGCTGCTGGGGGCATTTAGTGTAGCTGTTAATGTGCGTGTGGCAGCTGGTCACAGGCTCTTTGAGGAAGCTGTAGGTCTGAGAGAGGCCAAAGTGTTTCATACCTGCCTCCCACCCATTGCCCCCTGCTCCCTCTCCCCATCCAGCACAGAACAACGGCCCCTTACATAGCTGGACTTTCTCACCTCCTCAAGCCCAACACAAACAGAGCGCAATGTGGAAAAAAGATCCCTATTTCCCAAGAGTACGCGAGAGAGCTTCACCAGATGTTTATAAACCATAACTTTGAAATATGGCACAAAAATGCTTACAGGCTGTCATGTTGCGTTAATACTGAGAGAACGACAAAAAAGTCTAATTATTTCCAGATGAGGATTTTTTTCTCTCTTTCTCATGTTGGAACGCGAGGAGTGTCCAAACTTCATAAATCTGAAATATGTGCTGCACTCTCCATTTTTGCTTCCTCTGGATGCCCCCCACCCAGCCGAAAAAGAAAGAACGAAGAAGAAAAACACAGAATGGAAGTTGGCTACAGAGAGCTTGGCCTCAGGGGTGGGGGTAGGTGGAAGAGTTACTGCCCTCTAGTTCATTATAAAAATCAGCTCGGAGTGTTTGCCTTTCTATTTCCTCATGCTGTGAATCGGTGGTGGAAAGAATCTAACGTTTATCATCATTTTGATGAAAATAAATCCATAAAGCATGTAAAATCGGCTCCTTTTGGCACCATTTTCCCCACACCATTCACTCCAAGACGAAAAAAACAACAACGAACGGTCCACAAAAAGCGCCAAACAGCAGCGTGACGACGAGGAAGTAGTTTTACAACCGTACTGCATAGTGCCTGTGAGACTCGAACCTGGCTTCTCACTCAGTGGAATTCAGAACAAAGGTGAAGAGCAGCAACACCACACTGTAAAGCCTGCAGGGCATTTGGGCACCGTGATTAGATTGAGTCCAATAGTACAGCCAAGACGTCAAAATGATGGAGAAACACGCAGTTGACCTGCAGGTCTGGAAGCCATTAGACAGGTTTGAGGCAACACTACACCACACACAGACAGCTATTGCATCCATAATAGCCGTGGGTGTTCGCTATCATATTTCCCCACCTTTTTCATTATATTTTAGACCCTTCTTTGTGGTCGGGGTTACCTACATGCCTGTTTAAAATTTCTCAATGACCTAACAGATAATAGTTGTAGTGTGTGATAATAATGGTTGTATTATTCTCTCCTTTTCTCTGTTATGCACACGTACACACAAATAAACACGCGCACAGCGCCTACATCACACCTCGCTGTTTATCGAGGTTACAAAGTGCCAAATTCATGTCCTCACATAATGACTCCCAGAGTTCCAAAGCCATGGAGAATCCCTTTTATCCTATCTCCCTCCCTGCAGATGAACTCATTCACAAAAAGGTCCATATCACACACTGCACGGGTCCATACTAGGAGGCATACAGTACAGAATTGTATATCCCCTGAGGACACAAGCGAGAGCTTCTTCAACACGCTCCAGCGTAATTGGGATACATACATAAATTAGACGTGCAAAGTTTCCTCCCCCCGGGCAGAAGTTCCTTGGTCCTTGAGATTAAGCACTCATCTCCGTATTGACATGTTTGTGCGGCTGTAGGTGTTTCGATTTAAGCCCAATCGATTCCTTTAAGTATCTAATATAAGGAAGGCAGGCCGTAAACACGTCAAATTAGCGGTAATGAATAGCACCGCACAAGTAGAAGGGGCTGTCGAAGCCCGTACGAGGGACAATACATTAGGAAGAGTTATATGTGCCTGACCTCTCCAGCACAGAGGGTTAAACGGCGCCTTGGCAGCCTCCGCTCCAAAGTGGATAGGGCTGTGCGGTGGTCACACACTGTTTCATTGGCTGGGGTACAACAGCAACAAGCAGAAATTAATGTGAATCTGTAGCTGATTTTAGTGGGTAACAGGGCCTGTAAACAGGAGGCTTTCACAAGCCCTCCAGCCCCAAGGAGATGAGCCAGGAGCGGGGTATGAACGCGCCAAGATGGAGCACGGGGGTGGTGGTGAGGATGGATGTGTGGATGGAAAGACAGATATTTCACAATCACACACACGAAACCGAGATGGATGGACGGACGGACGAGTAAACTATACGGCCTGCGTGAAGACGCAAGAAACACAGGCAGAGAGAAACGGAGGCAAAGAGGAAGGGAAAACAAACGTGCACATTTATTTTCCCTCGCCATATTTATAAAACAGCGAAAACCGCCCCGCTTTAATAAACCATAATTCCTTTCAGAGGGTTTTGTATATTGTTACAAGAATAGCTGGGGCATGTTTTGTCTCAATGTCGTGGTTCGTAGATAGATTGCCAGAAATGAAGCGGTCCACAAAAAGATCTCGTACCACATCTGATGTCTGTCTTTGCTATATACATTTGTATAAATTCAGCATTTAAATACAGAATTGTTTCATTAAATTGCAAATCTTCCATCACTGATACACAACATTAATCACCAATTAGCTTGTCTTGTGACTCTGCAGTTCTGTCATTATACTATAATGGCACTTAATGATGCTTGGGAAACGTAATTAAAAGAAAAGAATATATAACATGGGAAATCACTACAAAGCATCAATCAATGTGTCTCTGTCAATGGAGAGTCCCGTCAAACGAACAAGCTTCTATTCTGACCCCATTAAGAACAAATCAAGGGCTGATTTGCTCCATGTCCAAATGTCACACAGAGTTAGTGCTATACAAGACAGCGATAATTATTTTTGCCAATATAGTTCTCAACTGGGACGCTAACATTGAAGCAAAAGGACCGGACAGAACATTAGTAAACAATTCAGTTTTTTTTTTGTTTTGTTTTTTTATCTTGTCGGAGTCCAGTATGTTTTGGACACTATTAACTTTCATTGTACTGTCCGACATTCTTCAAAATATCTTCTGTACAAGAAAAAAAGTCAAACAGCTTTGGGTAAATGATGAGATAATTTTAATTTTTGGGTAAACTATCCCTTTAAGAGTTGCAAAGGTCTGTCCTTGCATGTACCTGTTATGGAATATGTTTAGTTAATGAAGGCTGTTAGATCGATCAGTTATCAGAAAAGCCAAAGATCACCGATGCGTAATGCACTCCGGCAAATGCACCTGCCATAATTGAGTGACGTGCACATGCTCTGTTAGCTTTGTGGATTTATTGTTGTGTCCCTGTCCATTTATCTTCTTTATGATGTTGTAATCATAACCACACATTGTGATAAATAATTACTGCCATGGAATAAACAGCTAAACACACCGATACCTGCACTAATGGCTCCACATTCATAATTCAGCTATCTCACTCCTCTGCCACTCTGCAGTCAATTTACTGAATCACAGCCAATTGGCAGCCACAGCAGGAGGTGAGAATAGCCAGAGCAATCAAACAAACGGTAATATATGCAGGTTTGTCTAACAGAGTTCATGTTGCCTCATTCTCTGTGGTGCCACCTGTGATATCTAAACGGCTAAATGCAGCCTCCGTCATCCATTAGGTCCCTCCGACCCTCTCATTAGTCCTACTCACAGCAAATTACCCACAGCAATTAGAATAAATATCAAACACAACAAGCGCCACTGCGAGCCCCGGCCACGGCACATTCGGGTTCACGCTGGAACACCTACTGTGGGTGTTCTGATTAGGGTGAAACTTACATCAGAGCCCTGCAGTGCAGCCTAGGTAAAACACGGTGTTAAACGGGCAGTATCACCACAGTATTTTTGTCATGTCAGGATTCAATGATCTGGTTGAGAACAGCAGTTTAGGGGAAGATAATCAGTACATTTTGGTCTGTTCCTCTAACAAATCTATCATACGACTTAATTGTATTATGCAAATTGCAAAGCCTGCTCTCATTGTGCTTTTGTGTTCTTCTTAAAACTTGAACCTTTTACTGTAATTATATGCAACAGCACAACCAGTAGATTCTTTAAAAACAAGTTGGCATGAAACTACACTGATTACATCACAAATATTTGCAACAAATGTCCTGCATCGGCGTCTAGTGAAATATGCGACCATGTAATGTAGGCTTCAAACTGCTGAAGATGGACCCTGATGTGCAGAATATGAAGTAAATCTTGATTTATGCTTTTGCCCTTTTCTCAGAGTGCACATTAATAGCAGTAAATCTGCAGTCATGTCTAGAGGGATCTGTCTGCAGTGCAAAAATCTGGGAGGCTTTTGCAAATCAAGCCTGTATTAGAATTGGCTATTACAGACAAACATGCAACAATTATACAAATATGACTGTTTAGAAGATTAACCTGGAGAAAAACAAAAATTTTACAAACTCTTAGAAGTCATTGTTATATCAGTACCTAATAAAGAAAGACAGACAACAGTGACAACACAATTATGTAAACAGTGTATTGTCATTGTCTATGGCCAGAATACTGTTAATAAACCAGCAGGCCTATTTGAGAGCTTAATTCTGTTCACACAGTTTGATTATTTACGATAGTAACGACAGAATTCGATAACTAAACTCAAATTTTCAGGTAATACACTATGAAAGGAACAGTGCAATAGTTTGCGTTTTTGAATTTAAAAACGAAATGGAATGTAACGGAGGCTCTTGTGAAGATTTTTTTCAAAATGTAACTTGTTTGAACTTGGCGGCAAGATGCTGAAATCATGTAGCCAGATGAGAAAAGCGTTCAAAGGTCCAGAACACGTTTTTGCATTTAAAAAGTTAAACACAGGACAGTGGAACGTAAAATATCAAGGTATTGATGCGCGTTTTTGAACTTGAGCACCGCGTTTCTAGAATCACGTGTCATACGCGAGACGCTATAAATAACGCGAGTAAGCGCAACTGTCATATATCCATTTTGCACTGGTTTCGGTAACTTACCGTGATTTTAAGGTCACTGTCTTCCACCAGTGCTGCTCCCGCCAGTTTTGTGTCTCTCAACGCTCTCTACACTAGACTAAAAACCTATGTTGGTTCATTTACATTAACGCGTCAAATCAGCTGTGACAAGACTTTCCAGTGTTACCAACGTCGCCATCTTTGATTTACTTTATTGTAAGGATGGGCACCGCTATGGTGAGAAAAGCGGATTGACTTCGGTTACTGTAAGATGCTGTATGAATGGGAAAGTTTGAGAGTCACCTGTCATTAAATATTCTAACATTATCTAACAACATTTATATATAATAAAGTATAAAATAAAAAAAATATTATAGGGTAGAGTGGGGGAAAACGTATATGTAAACGTAATAAAATGTTTTTGTTGACATGAAATCTCTGAACATTTTTCATACTTTGTTTATAATTTCCGTCATTGTCACTAAAACTATGATAACTTTTCTGAACAAATTTAACTTTTGTTTCACAGAAAAAAATGACACAGTCCTTAAGGGGGGCGTTTTCCCCCACCCTACCCAATAAAGGTTGACAATACCCAAACACTGACTTAGTGAGCCTGAAACAATTGAAACTGAAACTTAATATTGAAAAAAGTGAACAATGAACCCATTTCCAGCTGTCTTTATTTTACAACCACAACAATCCCAGTGCATCCAATTCAGTTCTTCCTCCGAGAGGGGATTGTCACTTCTCATTTGGGGCCAAATGTTTTGACATTACATGTCTTTATGATCTCTTGAAGACCTCTTGAAGATGAGTAGAACAGCAGAGTCATGTAAAGGACATATGGGTTTGCATTCGCTGCATTATTGTGGTCGTTTTGTGTGTGAAGTGTCTGTGTGCCTGAAGAGGCCCCTGGGCTGAAACACAGTCCCAACCCCCTCTACCCCCTATTCCCCACATCCCACTATCCCCATGGCTCGGCCTGCAGTGTTTTTGTGTTGTGTGATGACAGGCCTGCGTCCCCCGGGACGGACACCCCCCAACCTGTACCCCCACGCTCCGGTACCAGGCAGCATTTCCTTCTCTCTTTTGGTGCCTTCTCGCATCGGTTCGAACATCCCTCTCTGATCTCCAGTATCTCTCTCGTCTCTCTGTGGACTATGAGGACCTTCTCCCTCGCTCGCTCTCCATTTCTCTCTGTATCATGTCCTCTTCTTCTCTCTTGTGGCTTTTTATTCATTCAGATTTTTTTCCCCCTTTTCAATTCGTCGTCTTTGTCTCGCTCTTTCCTTGTTTTATCCTTTTCTCCGTTCTCCCCAAGCTCCCCAGTGGGACCCCTGTTTTCTCTCTCAAAGATGCCTTTCAGCTCTCCTTTCCTCCTCTATCCCTGCTCATGGGAAGAGCTGGAGACAATCTGCTTTATTTATTAATTTATTTACTTGGTTCGGGCTGAGGTAGTTCCTGCATGTATTAGTCTTTATCTTAAGGTATAATCTGAAAGGTTTTTGAGCAGGTATCTGTGCAGTAAAGAACATTCCCTGCATGACTAATAATTGAATGATATGCAATAATGTTGTATGGATTACATCAGGACCTGTTGGCTGGAATATCTGGAAAGCATGCATGTTTACAATATTTCCAATGTAACAAATGATTTATATTAATATTATGTAGTATTTTGTATCATATATAATTAAACATATTTTCCCAATGTATTTAAATTGCACATTGTGGAAATTATTCTTTTTTTCCCCCCATGGATAGATGAACAGATTGTTTTTAAAATAAAATAAAATAAAATAAAATAAAGAATAAAATGAGCATAATGCCCTTCCCATGGATTTTTTTTTTCAATATAAACTTATGAGGACTTTTAGCATCTAGTACATCTCAGTTGTTGCTCCAAGACAGCAATGTGTTTTAAATCGATCTTCTTTCAAGACCAAATTATCTGAGCTTTGATTAATTTTATTGCTTACATACTCCACAGGCACAATTTTCTCATTTGTGACTGTTTTTATTTCTTCCGATCAAGATGCTACTTAAATGACATAACTGAGAACTGAATGAGCAACCTCTGAGAAATATACAATTTCCTCTGTGTGCTTAGTCCTCTGATGCTTTATAAGTGCCATATAAAAATAATCAGCTCACTCATTAATGCTGGAAGAGGCTGATTTGCTCTATAGAGATTCTGTCAGCGAATGTCAACAATGACAAGTGGAGAGAGATGCGCACACACCTCTGTTCAAATTGTCATCTATCACTCATTCCTGTACATTAGCTCCCAGACAGTCTTCCCCTGGGATCTGTGACAAAGAGAGAGTGGGAAGAGTGACAGAAAGAGAGAAAAAGACACAGTAAGAGAGAGAAGGAGAGATAAGTAATCCTTCACTTGTGATGTTTAATGTTCAAAGCGGGCTTTGTTTGCTAAGTGCCTCACTGCGGGGTGTGGACTGAAGGTTTGGGGGGTGAGGGGGGTGGCCGTGTCTCTCAATAATCCATTAGCTAATGGCTGTACAAAGCTCTGCCATCTTACCTCCATACAGAAGCCAGCTGAACAAAAATACTGACATAAAACTGACAATTAGTGACTCCAAAACACTCAGACATTAGAACTAGGTGGCAATATAAAGATTTACTTGATTTAGAATCAACTTATGGGATGTCTGACCAACGAATATAGGGAAAAAGAGAAAGAGATAATAATAAAAATAATAATATAAAATAATAATTTAATCACAAAACACCAATGGCTTGTACATACACTATATGGATAAAAGTATTGGGACACCCACTTCTTTAGAACAGAAAAAGGCACTTCTAAAACCGTGGCAACAAAGATGAAAACATAATTCATGTATTTAAAAATTGTATTTCCATCTCTGTTGCAACAGTTTTGTAAGTGTCTAAAATGACTGTACCCATATGTACAAGTTATTGGTGTTTGGTGGTGAGTTTTTGGCAAAATGTCTGCATTTAAAGTCCCACCAGAGGTGTTAAACTGGGATTAGGACTTGGTTTTCTGCAGACTAGTCAAGTTCTTCCACACTGACTGAATCAATCATTTCTTTTTGAACCTTGCCTTATACACAGAGGCGTTGTCATGTTAGAATAGAAAAAGGTCCTGTCCAAACTCTTGCTATAAAATTATAAACACACAATTCTCTAGAATATCATTATATGCTTAAACATTAAGATTTATACTCATAGAAATTACTAAAGTAGTCAAAGCTGTTCATTAGAAGGGGGTGTCCCAATACTTTTGGCAATATAGTGTATATTAAAATAGATAATACTTTTTAACAAATTATAATTATATTTATCAGTATTACTGTTTTCACTTTATTTTTGATAAAATAAAGCATAAGTAAAATAGAGCATAAGAAGCTTTAAACTTTTGACCGGCAGTGTACTATATATTTAATAAGCAAATTATTTCCTATCTTAAAAAAAAAAAAAGGTTGGTTAGTGCACTTAAAATAAATAATATTTTTGATCAATAGAGCCAAGTGATTTAAATGCCCTTATATTAATCACATTTTTGCATGACGAAACTTTTTATTTTAATAGTGCATTGTGGAGCATAACTTAAAAAAAATCAAATAATTTCAACTCATTTGTGGCCTTCTCTTTATTTTAGCAAACAGACAACTACCAATTCTGGCTTTAAAACAACAGCAATTCCCACTGAAACCATGTGCTAGATTTTGATTTAATGGCTCAAGATATTAACGATTCAAACTTGCATTTCACTAATGTTTCAGGGTCATATGAAGCTCTCTTTTAAGCTGAGGTGGAGTTTGCTCTCGTGCAATCGGGTCAGCAGAATCTTGCCAGTGACTTTTACAAGCTAATCAGATCAAGAGCATCTTAAATTAAATATGCAAACTAAAAAAAAAAGAGAGATTAATTTTTGCTGATGACCGTAAATGCAAATGATGAGTCAATTAAATGCAACACGCAGTTCAATTAATAAGTTGAGGAGCCCATCATTATCATGTTTGCGAAAGTCTGAGCCCACATTCATTATGCTATCAGGTATATAATAATTTAATGAATGGGGCTAATTAAAATGTGCTACTTTAAGGGGAATTGGTGGGTTGGGGTAGAAGGAAAGTGGGCTGGGCCCAAGGAGAGATC
>JAFVLL020021292.1:0-10758 GCA_021397915.2 Tor tambroides
TTATTACTGTCAGCCGATATAAATAATTGTAATTAATCATAATTAATTGTAATTATTTATATACAATTCCCTTTTAAGCAAATTTGCTACACTGCATACAAATTTCCTGTATTTTCTGAATACTGTAGAAGATTTACATTTGAACTGAAAGCATAAATCTAGGCTATGCGTTGACAGTTTCAGAGCAAAACACAAAACTGTAACATTTCACTCACTGACACACTTCACTCAGACATCTGCTAAGTGTTCATTTAAAGTACTTTTAAGTGCTAAGAAAAGTAACAACTCTCCTCAGTAAATTTCCACAGTTTTACTGTCTACAGCACTTTCACAGGGCTATGGGTTGGTTCAATGAAACTGAAAATGTTTGCAGTCTACTAAATATTTAACTCCTTTATTGTATAAAAGAACAAAACCGCATTGAAAACAATAGCTTCCTCCTCTGAATTTAACAATACCGTGTGTAACTTCAGCCTGGGGTCATACAAGGACTCATTCAAATATTTATCTGAATTAAGTTTGAGAAGAAGAGAGTGTTTGCTGACATGTTCTCATGATTTCACACCCCACTGTTTTTGTGAGACTCTCGTGGTATTATTTCACAATAGACTGACACTCAAGCTGACAGACCATCAATGGTTTACCATGAAAATGACAAGCAGAAATTTACACGGACGGTCTGAGACTGAGCAAAAGAGGTCAAAGCCATTACCAACCTTACAAATGCCGTTAATGCATATGTCACGACTCTGACTGCCTTCATAGCACTGTGTTCCGTCTATGACAGTGTCCAGCATCCTCTCGGAAAAGTGCTCATTCACAGGTCTACAGTGCAGCTCACACGAATTAACTGGAATGACACAAACATAACCCATCTGAGAAATCTATTTAAAGAGTGCTGCAACATGAAAACTCTGATTCTTTCCCCAGCACATGTCTGCACATATAGTGCCATAATGCACACCTCTGTTATTTACATGTATCCATTTATAAAATTTTCCCTTATATGGGATTGTGTTAAAGCGGCTGCACTGGATGTGTCTGAAGCTGGGCTGGTCTGCAGGGCAGGGGTCACGGTTACAGGTTCGATATCTGCGGCGCTCTCCAAGACAGTATTTACCCCCATACTTGGGTCTGAAAAACAAATGCATTTAAAATGTCATTTAATCAAATCAAAAGCCAAGTCATTTAAAATCTGTATACAACATGTTTACGTATAAATGTATAATTATTTGAGATATCTGATTTAATTTTACACTACTGTTATGTCCTTGGAGTTTGTGAACCCCAAAAATGAAAGAAATTATTAATGAATTCATTCATTTGGATTTGTGTGATTGTGATTAAATGGCAGGGTTTTTTTTGGCTACACAGCTGCTATAGGTTTCTGTTAGGTGGTTACTTTGCAAAGTCAAAAGATCCCACCTCCATGCATTTATCATTAATGATTGGGACCAAACAGGCATCCCAATAAGATTTTCTGTAAGGTTTTTTTTATTCTGACATGCTGGTGAGAAACAAAGGCAATCATTTCCTTATCAACCATAAACATGCTAGTCATTTTCTATACAGTCAAAGATACAAAATAGCTTTCTCATGGTTGTGTGGGTTTCTGGTGGTTTCCAAGCAAACTCAAAAGAGCCCACCTCCATGCATTCACAAGCTGATTGTGTCCAAACAGGTATCCCGATAATAATGCCCACCCTAATGTATCCTTGTTCAGGTAAACATGTAATTCTGCACGAAACTCACACCATTGGTTGAGCTAGAAATGTATGTGTTTTAGAAGCATGACATGCTTACACTCTTGGTGAAGTCCACCTACAAATGGCTTACTCATAGTTGTACCTGTACATTAAACTGGGATAGGAGAAAGTATTTTAGCATCAAATCACATGCTTAAGGGTGACGTTTGTAAGATTATTTATGCCAAAATGCATTCAGTTAACCCAGATTATTTTTCATTGACTACTAGAAGTACACCATTCATGAGATTATCTTCGCCAAATTGTAAACATGAAGCCTCCCAGACACCATCAAAACATTTACCGTAGAGTGGTTCAAACAGATCCAGCAATCTCTTTCAAGCAATAGCGAGAGTTTCTATTTCAGTGAGTGTCTACTGTAGCAGGCTGAGCCAGAAGGTGTTGGGATCATGGCTGATGCATTACATGGGAAAACAATTCAGATTCGGTTACAGAAGTGCTAACCAAAATTTGAAGACTTGCCATAATATGCATAAACAGGGTAAAGCAAGAGTAAACAACCTGGTGCTATTACAAGATGTAGAAATATTATGGAACATTTCAATTGAGACGCCAAACTTGCAGAACTTCTTCTTGATAGGTAAGCTAAACTCTAAATGTTTTTTCCACAGATGCTATCTCTTTGTTATAAAGCCCCAGATAAAATTGTAAGAATAATGTAAGGGCATGATGAGTGTATGGGGACTTTGCAAAGGTTGTTTGAAAGATGCACAGAAGCATACTTCATCTTTAGCTGTTTTTTTTTTCCCAGAAAAAAAAGATATTTACTCTAATAAATACACAGAGGAAGTGGTGACAAATAGTAGAAGATCTTTTTCCCATATCCTTAAAAGTTCTTCTGAAATATGATGCAGATGTTGCACATGCTTTCCATCAACTACAACATCCTAGAGATGCATTCACAAGCAGGCCACAACCTGGTTCTATAACCACTTCCATCCTTGAAAACTTGCTTGGGGTGCAAATCATCTGCCAGGATAGAGAATCCTGTTCATGCCAAATATAATGAAATGGTTATATTTCATAAACTCTGAACCTTTGGACCAGAGACAGTGACTGTTTTATTGGTCTAGTGAGGCTCTCTGACACCATATGGGATCTGAATTTCTCACCATTTAACAATTTGTTGGAACCGCAGAGACCCTAGAATGCCATTGAAGATGATTGAATTGATTATGATGTTGATTATAATTGATTATATATTAGATGACTGATGATTATAATTACATGCATGAAACTCCAAACACATTATGCTGATGTGGTGGTGAGAAATAAATGCAGGTCCTTCCTCATCAAATGCTAGCCTTTTCCCATACAATCTACTGTATGGGTTGTGATTTTTCAGAGTAAACCAGATTAAGCTGCTGTAGCTGTAAGGATTACTCTTACACTACCTTGGAGTTTGGTGAATTTGTGAAGCCCATTGGCTAAATTGTATGGACAAAACATTCTTCAAAATATCTGTTCCACAGAAGAAATTCAAAAATCAAAAAAAGTGCTGTGTGACTATTAGTAAATGATCTAAGTAAATGATGGCAGAATTCATCCATCCATCCATCCATTCATTTATTTTCTTTCTTATATGCAGTTTCTAGAGGTTTCTGAATGTTTGCTAGTCAAGAGAGCCCAATGCCATGCATTAACCAGTGATGATTGTGTTCGGACAGGGATCCCAAAAGGATTTTGTTATTCTGACATGCTGGTGAGAAATAAATGCATTCATTTACTTATCAACCATAGACATGCTAGTCTTTTCCCATACTATTTATGATTAAATGTTTTGTGGTTTATCCTAGTGAAGTGAGTGAGCATAAATTGTGTGTGTGTTTAGGAAACTCACACAGGGTTGACACACTCCCTCTGGGCATTCTGAATGCCTACACCGCATGTCCTGGTGCACCTGGACCACTGGCTCCATGAATCCCAGCCACCATTCACGCTTTTAGGCTGGAAGCCCATCTCCACACACTCCCCGTCAAAGCACCACTGACCCAAAAAAAAAAAACCCCACATAACCAAGACTTTACGTTAGTCAGAGGAATTCAAAAGGAGAACTACATGGTGAACTTCATGCATGGAAATGAAAAGCCCACAGAAAGCCTGGCTTGCCTTGCCCTCACCGCACTTGGTCCCATCCACAGCTCCATCCAGCCTGGAGTGGCAGGTTGAGCCCACTGTGCACCACAGGGTGCTGCAGATATTCTGAAGGGTACAATCATTTAAGAATAATTCAGAATAGTTCAAAGAACTACATAAAGTGTTATTATAAATGTTGTAGAAGTGTCTTTATTCCTTATCAGTGGAAGCCCATTTTTGCCACTGAATGAAAAAATAAATAAGGTAATTGGAAACGATTCAGTCTTTTTAATATTTCATAGTTTGGAATTTTTAAGAGAAAAAACTACATAGAAACTCACAATTCTGTGTAAAAAAGTTTCCGAATTGTAAAATATAAATGCAATTGCGAGTTCATATCCCACAATTCTGACTTTTTTCTCAGAAATGCAAGATAAAAAAAAGTCTGAACTGTAAGATATAGTCTCAGAATTTCAAGAAAAAAAACAGTCCAGATGGTCGCAACTGCTTGATTATTTTATACTGTGGCAGAAAAAAAAAACGTTCATACTGTGGCGGGAGGAGCAAACGACAGACACAGTGGGTGTGGCGTCAGGCCTCGGAGAGGCTTTTATTTAACAGAAATTTCAAAATAAAGTGTCCAGGGGAAAATAAAGTGTCCAAATAAACGGGGAATCCTGGGTGTGCTCGTCGTGCGACGCGGATGTGAGGGAAGGCAGTGTTCAAGGAGGAGGGGTCCAGGGCAGGGGCGGAGTCCGGTGGCCGCACGCGCCCCCGACGTGGTCCGGGCGCGAGGGAGCGGCGGGCTTCTTCTAGCGGGCGGCAACGTCCGCCGTCTTTTCCGGTGCTCACACGCGGAGATGGTGGCCCGGCATCCCGGCCCGTCAGCCACATAACGGTGCGGGTCCTCTCCGGACACGCGGGTCCGGCATCTCGCAGCTCTCTGGCAGCGGCGCTGGGATTCCTCACGCACCCTTCCCTGGACCCACGGCGACACCAGTGTGCACGGGGAAGAGACCGGTCTCCCGAGGAGAGGCGCTCCGGCTTATAACAGCCGGCGGTGATGAGGCTCCATTCACATCAGGTGCGCCTCATCACACGCGCCAGACCGACTAGTTTCGCGACCTCTCCTCTCTCACACGCCCACTCCCGTCGGGAGCCTGGTGAAGGGCGGCGAATAAGGGACGGGGTGGTGATGAAATGAGAGGGGGGAGGCAGCCAACTCGTCACAATACTTATCTGTTCATTTTGTGTTAAATTGTTTTATACCATATATTGTTTTATACCATTATAACAAAAGTTATGTTAAGTGTCAAGTGGTGTAACCATTAAATAACATATTTTTGGAATCAAGTGTTCATATTTTCAAAATATTAGTTTGTACAAAAAACAATGACATTTTTATTTTACTATGTACTAAAAGAACATTATGTTTGCCTATATACAGCAGGCAGTTTTTAAGCTGTTGATGTTAAGTATTTGGCTTGCAGTCTCGAGGAAGCAGCTTCAACTTGAGTTCTGATACCCCAAGGGACTACTAGTGCTTGGAAGATGAGTTTGGATGGATGCTTAAATTATGTTGGTGGCATTGAGGAGGCAGCAGGATGCTGCAACAGCTGATGCTGGAGCAAGGTGAGTGCTACTCAAGCTCCAGCAGTTAATTAAAAGATTAGAATTCAATTGCAATTGCAATTTCAAACTGCATTTAGGAATTTCATATAATAAAAAAATTACCAATTAGTAAAATGTGAAAAATTTCATTGATAAACAAAAATGATAGAACACAATCATATAGTAAGTGTTTTCTTAATATTTGTCTGCAAGTATAATATTTTTTCAAGAATTTTAGCCCTTTTTAAATGCTGTCCAAAAATGGAAAATATTTTCATCACAGAACATGTCATTTTCAGTAAAAATGGTATTATTATTTTTAATGTGCTTTTTGAATAGATCTAGACATAACAAATGTGTTTCACATCCCTGACATTTGAAATGTCACATCGCAAAATTATGAAACCACGTGCTTAATTTGAGGCCTACTCTGGAATCCTGAAATGCATGGTTATGTAGTTATGTACTGTAAATTTTTTAATGTTCTCCGAAACTTTTGGGAAATGGTAAACCTTGTGTGTTGTGCACCAAACACAAACATTCATTGCATTTCTAAACCTCTGCAGTTTCCTCTGGTGTCATTTCTTGAACTGTAACAGCCCTGATAAGGAAACTGAAGTCTGGCTTTATCTGTGTCCGAACGACAGAGTGCCAACTCTTTTGCTGTGTCTGTGACATTTCACCAATAATTGAAAGATGCCCAGTATCTGCCAACAGCTGCTGCAGAAAGCACAGAGCACATCATTGATGTGATTTGACATCACGGACAACAATTCTGCAATCAGATGCCCTTTTCTCTATTTTAATTCTGCATGATGCCAAATGTAAATGAGCTATGTTGGCTTTCCCCCTCATTGTTCAGCTAGCTTAGGTGAAAAAATTGTAATTTCAAGGTAGAGAGCTCCTTATGTTAAACTGTTTACAAAGCAGTTCTTCTAGTTGGAACATAAGCCCTGCTATACTAATGATGTGCTTTTTCCCACTAAAACAGCTGGGAATCAGATGGTCCTGATGTAAGTAGAAACTGAGATTTCTTCTGTGATGGAAAAGTGTGTGTGTGGTCTATGCCTTACCAGACACTTGAACTAATAGAGGTTTTTGTTGAACTGTTCACAATTTAATAGTGAGATATTTAAAGCAGCCCATGGGCCTGGAAGTACATGAGTCGCTTAATGAAATAGTTTCCTAATGAGATAAAATTCAGAACAGATCTCTTTGTTGAAAAGACCAGCATGGCTGGCTATTGTGTTTTGGGTGCTGGTATTCCCAATCAAATATATTAAGTACACTGAAAAAAAGGGAAAACATACATTTTATTATAGTAAAAGTGTAGTAACCATGTTTTCATTACCATTTGCATGACCACACTTTTACTACAAGTACCACGGTTAAACTATGGATAGTATAGCAAAACCATGGTTAATTTGTGGTTGCCTATAGTAACCATGGTTATTTGGTTTAATGTGTAGTAAAATGGTTATTTTCATAAGGGATATGCTATTGCTCGCTAAAAGTTTGCTAGCTAGCTATCTTATAAACAGTGATGTGACAATACATATATTTTTGAACATAAAATTTAATTTATTAAATCCTGTCAGGAAACCATGTAAAATCACTTTTACACTTCTTAATTTGTTCACTTCAAAATAACTTCATTAAATGATCTTGAATGATTAAATAATTAAATGATGCAAATTTTGTGTGAATGTTTTTTACTTTGATGTGAATGTTTGTGTGAATGTTTTTGACCTTTATAAAAATTTAAGGTTTGAACCAAAATCCTTTTTTTTTTCTTTTGAAATGGTCCAAAGCATACTTTTTTCCAGTGTACTTTTAGGATAAGTTGCCTCTGTGTTCCTTTGAAGCTTGAAAGCTCCAGTTCCCATTCTTTGTAACTGAATGAAAAAAGTGACCATTTTTCTTTCTTTCTTTTGTGTATGTGTGTTACAAAAGAAAGTCATGCACAGAAAGTACATTATCTGAACTTTGGCTTCACTGTCAGAAGCACTTATATATTTTTATTAGGTTACATTATAGCCTACAATTTATTTACTGTTCCTAGCAGATGTGTGGTTCAGAATGTCTTGCTCCATCTGTATTTCATAAACAGATAATTTAAGCCCTCTGTCTGCACTTGTGTACACTTCTGACCCATTTTTCTTAGCACTTTGGCATCAGACAGCTGTCTGCAGGGGGAATCAGAGGTATTCGTGGGTTCGAGGGAAAATCTTACATCTACATCGTCACAGAGCAGTGAGCTGGATCCGTACTGGAGCTTGCACTGATGAGCAGCGCTGTACAGGACGCCAGGGGGAGCAGAGTGCATCTCCAGATCGTTTCTGACAGGAGGGTCATCCAGACACCAGCCCCAGCCTCGACTGTGAGGAACATGACAAAAACACACCACATGCAGAAAATACTCAGGCAAAGGTTTCTGGTTTTGATGAAATTCATTCTCAGATTAGTGCTTCTATAGATTGCAATATTACATTCTCTTAACCGAACAGCCTCTTAGATATTGTTGTATTTCAATGTTCTTTAATACATCAAGGGGCAGATTTACTGCTTGCACCAACCCTCCTTTGGCATTTAAAAAAAAGACACTTTCAGGATTTACTAAAGACACATAATGAAAAATGAATGATGAAAGAGCATGGACACTGTAATTTTTGTGGTTTATTGCATATGCTTTGAAGGAGTTCTCCTTTAGCAATAGAACTCATTTTGCACCTGACATGGTGACAATAGCTGATAATTTTGCTTCTCTTGGTAGATTGTGTTGGTCATTATGGAAATGAGCTGGCAGCATCTGTGTTCTTTAATTTGCTCATTGTCAGTATATCATCTGCTGAACATTCCTCTCCCATCTGAACTTTTGGAGTCTCACGCTAATTTGCCCTGTTTAGTAAATCTGGCCCAAAAACAGTAATCTAGATTTGTTGTCCCGCAAAACACCTGTGCTAGTGTTCTAGTTAAAAACTAATGAGGTGCGTAGCTTTTTATTTTTCTTACAACAATGTTGGAAGACCCAAAAGCAGACTACAAACAGTGCTCATCTACACTCACTGTGTGCTGTAATACTTTGAAAACTCAACCTTTATCTCCATATCGAAATCTCGGTTGGCCAGACAGTGATATTTTGATATTGCTTAATTTTATTGCAGGCCTGTTCAACAGCTGGCACTCCTGGAAAAGTAAAACATTTTCCACATTAATATGCATAGGTTGCAAATTTAATAGTGAAAAACTCCACCTAAGAAACAGAGTGCCATTTGACTAAACTGAAAATATTACACAAGCCCTCAAAACCTGCGGTGCAGATTGCTGAAACTGCTCACAAAAAGTTAGCGATACTAAATATGTCTTTAGTTTTATTTTTGCCATTCAGGGGCCATTCTATAAAGTACAAAAAAAAAAAACAACAACAACAACTCAACTATACAGGAAATGTTTCAGCCAAAATATAACCATGCAATTGTGGTGCAATGTGGATTTAAAATTCTAAGCAACAAGTGAAAGGAGACAGCATGTCAGCCTTTAATTCAGTTTTTGCAATGTAGCTTAAATAATCCCACTGAAAAACACTCAGCAGCTATAACTGACACTGAGGGAAATTGGATACATGCGGCTGCAAATATCTCTTTAAAAGCCCACAATTGTTTTGGTCTGCTTGAGTAAGACTAAACTGTTCAGACAACAAGGAGAGGTCCTTTCTGGACACATGCCATATGCCTCCCAAACCACATGCTCCTTCCCTCAAATTCTCTGTAACACAGTCCATATTTAAAAAACAACCAGGCTGAGCAGCAGTGTCTATAGTGAGTTTTACACCTAAAAGTCAATAACATTTACAGGCCCTTCAAAAACTCTGAAGACATTAACTGAAAGGGGCTAACAGATGCAGGATTTGAATGGAAATGACAAGGGGAATTTACGGAATTTATCAAAGGTAATGACATTCTGGGAAACAAAGTGTTTATAAAATTCTGAATCTATAAGTGAATGTAAAGTGTATATATAAAATGTATAAGGCCAACAATTTTTCTATAATTTTTTTTTAATCACTTTAATTAGTTTTAATTCTAATTTAATAAGTTTAATTTTTAGTCTAATTTTAATTAATTTAACAAATATGTGACCCTGGACCACAAAACCAGTCATGAGGGTCAATATTTCAAAATAAAGGGTCAATACAAAAAATCATCTGAAAGCTGAATAAATAAGCTTTCCATTGATGTATGGTTTGTTAGGATAGGACAATATTTGGCTGAGAAAAACTGGAATCTGAGGGTGCAAAAAAATCAAAATATTGAGAAAATCACCTTTAAAGTTGTCCAGATGAAGTTCTTAGCAATGCATATTACTGATCAAAAATGAAGTTTTGATATATTTACAGTATGAAATTTACAAAATGTCTTCATGGAACATGATGTTTACTTAATATCCTAATGATTTTTGGCATAAAAGAAAAATCAATCATTTTGACCCATACAATGTATTTTTGGCTATTGCTACAAATATACCCCAGCAACTTAAGACAGATTTTGTGGTCCAGGGTCACATATTTATTTTCTAGTTAAAAATTACAGTTATATTCATTCATTTGAATTCTACATCTTTGAATTCAGGTCACATTTATGCATCCTGTTTGCTGCCTTGATTCAAATTCATAAACTGAATAGGAAAGGCATTTACAATTTTGGCACGTTGATTTTGGCACGTTGCACAATTTTGCAGGCAAAGAGAAGTGCAATTTTAACCATTTTCTGCATACATTTTTAAACAGAAGACCTAACATATAAACATCAATGCAGAACATCTGGATATTTTAATACATTATCTAAAGGTAAAGTTTGTCATGCATGACTATTTGCAGTTGATACTACTGTATCTGCAAACTGTGTCTTATATAAATATTATTATTGATTTGTTTTCTTCAGTGTATTGCAACTGTCAAAATGCAATAAACTGGCATATTTAGCTGGTAACATTCAGTAATTTTACATCAGACATATACAAAGAAATGGCTCTCATTTGCCCAAGAGTTTAAAACACAGATAGAATAATGGTGTAAGGGTAGGCCTAAACATTCGAAACCTCAAAGGGATTAAGATAAACTAATTACTCAGTTCCTGGTGGATCCGCTGGCCTAGATATCGTAACACAGCTCCATCCTGTGTTTGGGCACTGCCAGTTGTGTTAAACATTTCCCCCCATTTCAGGCCAAGCTGCAGCAGGCAAGCCTTGTCTAATGTGCTCCATATGGCAGGCAGCAAAACTAGTGTAACTATGACAGAAGAATCAA
>JAFVLL020021292.1:10858-65021 GCA_021397915.2 Tor tambroides
TATAAGTCGTAATATTAACGTTATGTTGTATAAATAACGAAGCGTATTCTCTATGAGATAAATGATGAGTTAAATCCCATTGATTATAAACCTGCCATCAAATGCTTCATTCTACTGGTCATCTTCAGCGCATGCAGCTCAAAACAGAAATGGAGAACATTAAAAACTACTGTCATATATATAACGTTATAATGAGAGCACTATTGTAAAAAATATTGTGAATTCTTAGGGTTTCCCTGATGTTTAATGTTAACTATCTTTTAATCAAAACACATTATTTACCCCGTTTGTATCTGCGAGGCGTCCTACACATTTTCCCTGTGTGTTAACGTCAGTATTTATGACTGTCGAATGTAATGTATTTTGCCCCGCCCCCAAAACATATGATTCGACTATCAGTCAAATATCGGCAAGATTCGAAAATTCCGATTCGACTATGAAAATCTTTAGTCGGGGACACCCCTAATATATATATATATATATATATATATATATATAAATGGCTACCCCACTCACGACTGCTGCTTCTCTTTTTTTCTTGACAAGAATTGCGTTTATTTAGATGCAGAAGGTCTTTACGACCACATCAAACAGGAGACTTTTCAGACACTTACTCCAACTTCACCTCAGCACCAGGCTCGAGTCTAACAAGCGTGAAAATGGTACCGGCGACGAGGAGCTTCAGTAGAACAACAGTAAACTGCGGTCAGATGAGATGTCATCAGGCCATATGTCAGTAAAAAACAATTTTCCTGTCCTGTCAGCCATTATACTGTGCTCGTAGCGCGTGTTCTTTCACGCACAAATGCAGTGGTGTGTGCTGTAGCCTGTATCATTTCATATTAAAGCGCGAATGAAACTATTTCATTCAAACGTCAGACAAAAAAGATGCCATTAAACAAATATTAAAAATATACTGTCTTTATGTTGTTTCTATATTAATTTGAAGATTGAATATGAAATTATAGCAATATAAAAGTATATTTAAAAACTTTAATGTTAGGTGGGATTAATCGTGATTAATTGCAATTAATTTCAGAAAAAAATGTGCAATTAATTAGTTTATATATATATATATATATATATATATATAAATTAAAATATCATGAAAATTCATTTTTTTGTAACTTATTTCAAAAAGTGAAACTTTCATATATTCTAGATTCATTACATGTAAAACATTTCAAAAGTTTTTTTTAATTTTAATTTTGATGATTAGAGCTTACAGCTCATGAAAGTCAAAAATCCAGTATCTCAAAATATTAGAATATTTATATTTGAGTTTCATTAAATGACCATCCCTACAGTATAAATTCCAGGTATCTCTTGTTCTTTGAAACCACAATAATGGGGAAGACTGCTGACTTGGAAATGGTCCAGAAGACAATCATTGACACCCTCCACAAAGAGGGTAAGTCACAGAAGGTCATTACTGAAAGGGGTGGCTGTTCACAGAGTGCTGTATCAAAGCATTTTAGAGGCAAAGTTGATTGGAAGGAAGAAATTGGGTAGGAAAAGTTGCACAAGCAACAGGGATGACCTCAAGCTTGAGAATACTGTCAAGCAAAGCCAATTCAAACACTTGGGAGAGCTTCACAAAGAGTGGACTGACGCTGGAGCCAGTGCATCAAGAGTCACCATGCTCAGACCTCTTTAGGAAAAAGGCCACCAAGCCACTTCTGAAACAGAAACAACATCAGAAGCATCTTACCTGGGCTAAGGAGAAAAAGAACTGGACTGTTGGTCAGTGGTCCAAAGTCCTCTTTTCAGATGAAAGTAAATTTTGTATTTCATTTGGAAATCAAGGTCTGGAGTCTGGAAAAAGACTGGAGAGGCACAGAATCCAAGCTGCCTGAAGTCCAAGGTGAAGTTTCCGAAGTCAGTGATGCTTTGGGGTGCCGTAATATCTGCTGGTATTGGTCCATTGTGTTTTATCAAGTCCAAAATCAATGCAGCCATCTACCAGGAGATTTTGGAACACTTTATGCTTCCATCTGCTGACAAGCTTTATGGAGATACTGATTTCCTTTTACTTTAGCACCTGCCCACAGTGCCAAAACCACTTCCAAGTGGTTTGCTGACCATGATATTACTGTGCTTGATTGGCCAGCCAACATGCCTGACCTGAACCTCATATGGAATCTATGGGATATTTTCAAGAGAAAGATGAGAAACAGTCAATCCAACAATACAGACGAGCTGAAAGCTCAATAGTGCCTCAGCAGTGACACAGGCTGATCGCTTCCATGCCACACCTCACTGATGCTGGAGTTTGTGCTAAAGGAGCCCCGACCAAGTTTTGAGTGCATAAATGAACATACTTTAAAGAACTTGAACTTTTCTGTTTTGCAAATCCTTTTTTTGATTGTTCTTAGGAAATATTCTAATATTTTGAGATACTGTATTTTTGACTTTCATGAGCTGTAAGCTCTAATCATCAAAGTTAAAACAAAAAAACTTTTTAAATGTTTTACTTCACATGTAATGAATATATATATATATATATATATATATATATATATATATATATATATATCCACTAGGGGCAATCTGATTAGTCCCGCAGCTAATCAGGTGACCAATACAGCTCAACTTACAAGTATTGCTTGAGTGAAAATTACACAACCTTGGGGGGAGGGGCATTTCCTGTCATCTCTGTACTTTGAGTAAAAAGGGCAAAAAGAAAAACAATAATGACAAGTGAAAAAAAGCATTGTTTTTTACTCACTCGAGGAAGCGGGTGATGTATTCACGGCTGCAGCGTGACCAGTTGGGTGGAGAGGTTCCATACAGGAGCTGTGGAGACATGACGAAAGGTCTTTTCCCAATGGGCTCACAGTCATTGCCGTTCCCATCATGCTGAATCCCAAAGCTGTGGCATAAAAGCAAATCGTACAGAGAGAGAGGGTGAGAAGACACTGCTGGACTGGCTTTCGGCCATATTTCACATTGACTCAAAAGCTGGTAATTCAATCTGTGGCTAAAAAATTATGGCAGGAGTGGTGGTTGAGCAAGAAAGTAAACTAGAATTTATTTATGTTTAGCTTAATATCTTAACTTAATATAATAGCTTAAAATCACATTTTCATCACAATGACCACCGGGACGGTCCCTGCGTGTGCTTGCAAATCTCCAGTGTTGTCAGTGTAGTCTAAATGTATTCATTGTTCTAACTGTATGGAAACTGTACTGATAAAAGCAGTCATGCCTGCAAACCAGAAAGTGGCCATTGTGTACAGTGAAGAATGGGTTTGTTATTCATAAGTCATTTGTAATGGACATGGTTGCTTGGTTACTAAAGTAAAGTTAAATGCTATTAAAAAACTCATATTGGAAAAACAAGAATACCTTTATGGAAAGCATGTGCAGTATGTATTTTATAATATCAGTATTCAGTTGTTTACTATTATACTAATGCTAAAATGACTAATGCATTAGCATTTACAATAATAGGCAAGACACTGAACCATGATAAATGCATTCACTATCCTTTCTACTAAGCTTGTCTGTGCAAAGTTGTATGAACTCTTTCAACTCCTGTTATGACAAAACTAGTAAACCCCAGCTTTTGCACAAAATCCCCAAGAATACATAGAGGGGGACATAACTACAACAATACTCTTATTATAGTAAAAATGTAGCAATCATGGTTTTTGGCATACTGATTACCATTTGTATAACCACAGTTTCATTACAAATACCATGGTTAAAATATGGTTAGTATAGCAAAACATTGGTTAATTTGTGGTTACCATGTTTTAACTATAGTAACCATGTTTTTTTGTTTTTATTTGCAGTAAAACCATGGTTAATTTTCATCAGGGTATATATCTAACTGAAGGCCAACTAAGTTAACTTGGTTACACTTTATTTTAAAGTGTCCTTGTGACAGTGTAATTACACAAATAAGCACTGAGAAATATTAATTAACAACATGTACTTACTATAGGGTTAGGGTTTGGTTTATGGGTTAGTTAGTTGCTTATAATTGTGATTGATTAACTGTTATTACTACATGTAACGTGTAGCAAGGGCACTGTAAAATAAAGTTTTACTGTTAAAGTTACATGGAGCAAATTCCACACACATATATTATACTGGTAACACATACAGTTTATTCATATAGAAATGTGCACATTTGTGAACAAATGAACTGAATTTTGAACAAAAATATGAACTTCACATTTCACCGCAGCTCGCTCCATAGACATGCATTATAGATGTATTACTATCCACATATTTTTACAAATTGAGGGTCTGGGCTGGGCAGGTCAAACTAATTTTCTGTTTAGACAGCACGTAACAGATGTTGTTGATAGAGCTTGTTTTGAATATTTCTTAAAATGTACATTGGGGAAATTCAGATTTTCTAATACAGTATATTACTGAGACTGCTGTCTCAGCTATAGCAGCCTAGAAACACAGCTCACTAGAGACCCTTACTGAGCTGTCAAGCTGCCTTTTCTGAGTCCAGCTGTGCTTGACTGTTTATCACGATATCACTGTTTATATTTCTATGTGGTGTGACCACAAACGTTTATAAAAGGCATGTGCGGCAGACCAACTAGCCCAAGATCAAACAAATTCTAAGTCTAAGTAAGACTCTAATACGGCTTCTAACAAACAGACTGTCATTTAAGAGTACGCTCCTGTGAAGATAAAAAAATCCCCATTTCTGCACCACTAGGCATCCATTAGGCTTCACAAGGCACATTCAGACCACCATCATTTGCATAATGGTCTGGAACAAACAATGACTTCTTAAAAACTATTTCATATTGTCTTGAAGGGAACTATACACAATGAATTACACAGATCTGAATGAAATATAGCTGGAGAGATGCTGGCAAAAAACTTTATTGTCATAACTGGTACCAGAAAGAGTCCCCTTCTCCACAACTCTCGTGTCAAAAAAGCAGCCGGTTCAGCTTTCTACTGAAGAATAACGAGAGAGAATATTCAGTGTGTGATGGCCTTATACTGCCTCCAGTAAAGAGTGTGTTACTGGGCTGTTAACTCCACAGAACTAATGCATGTTTCATCAAAGACACCTTGGCTTTGAGAGCAACACAAAATGAGCAATTTGCATATGCAACACTGTGTAGTTTTAGCTGAGGAAGAAATCTGTATTTCTTTCCAAATTTGATCAAGGAAAAAAACATAGGTGTCAGTTTTGTTGTGTATTATTTCTAAACCAGTGATGAATAAATACACTTTGCTTTTTAAACATTACATTATCACCATGCAAAAGGATTTTTTTTTTTTTTAAAGAAAAGAAAATCAAAAGTGGCAGGAAAGACTTTTACATTGTTATTGTAAAGTTAAATTTCAAATAAATGCTTTATTTATTTATTTATGACTTTTTTTCATCAAAAAATTCCCAAAAAATGTAGCAAGGTGTAACAGAATGATTTCTCGAGGATCGTGTGACACTGAAGACTGGAGTAACGACTGCTGAAAACTCAGCTTTGCCATCACAGGAATAAATGAGATTTTAAGATATATTCAAATAGGAAACAGCTATTTTAAATTGTAATATATATAATATATATTTATAGATATAATATATCTATATTTGTAATATATATTTAAAACAATAAAACATTTTACCAACCCCAAATATTTGAACAGTAGTGCATATAATCAACAATTTATAAGCAACCTTCCCTCTATATATCATTATCTGCATTAGCTATTTAAAAAAGAATATATATCAACTGAATACCAAAGAATAACTGAATAACGTTTATATTAGAGCTGAGATGACTCACATAGTGTTGTGAACTAGCTCTCAAGAGAACCACTCAAGAGAAATTCACAACAATGTTCAGTACAACTACAAATAGACAGAACCCAGACATTACAGAAAGCATGTCAACATGTAATATATGTCACAGGGCCTTTCTTCTTGACCAAATTTGAGGACAGAAAGAGGGGTCTAGAAATATGTTCACAATAGCCAAATGTTTGGACACTCGAGTCCATTTTTGCTTCTTGTGGTCTTAAAAAGCTTTTGATCTAAAGGTGTATAAAGGTATATAACACATGGAAATTCCATTAATAATCTTTAAAAATGTACACATAGAAATTCCATCAATAAACTTTCAAAAGTATACCTAACCTAAGTATACCTAATATAATAATTTGAAACATTTAAAAACCAAGACTGCCTCTACAGTATCTGTGTTACAGCACTTACTTGTGGCCGAGCTCATGTGCGATTGTAAATGCCAGAGTCAGGCCTGTGTCTTCATTGATGCTGCAGCTGCGGTGAGGTTGGCACATTCCAGCCACATGAGACAGTCCCAATGTCTCACAAGGCTTATTGATGGCGGCACAAATGTCTTTTCTGTGTCATAGAAAAGGGTTAACATATGTATAAGAAAATATATGAAAAGCAATGAAATTTTAGTTACAGTTAGGCCATGTGTACCTAGTAATGAGGACAGCCACATCATGATGGACTGGATGATCATCATCCTTCATATTGATGCCTTTCTGCCACTTACAGAAGCTGTTCAGGCTATTGTCTGCATGATGGGTGATTTTCAAATCCTCCTGATAACAGATAAAAGAAACTACATAAACTTTAAACTACTTAAATACATAAAATGGGAAAATTGTAATGTGTAAGTTTGTATGTATGAAGCATGACATAATTATTGAGTTAAAAGGAGTATTACTATTTATTATTAATTTGAAAGAATTGTTGAAACTTTTATTGAAGGTATCATGTTGACGAATGAGAATTTATGAAAGTAATGATACAACTCTAAAGTGATGATGGTGGAAAACACTATGCATATAAATAAAATGTGGTGGTTACACACTGTAACCACAATGCCAAAAAAAAAAAAAAAAAGGCAAAGAGATTTCCATATTTGGTGATTTGTGGATTTTACAGCCTCAGCTAACCGAGTTTATAAATTGATAATCATGTTGTGTTTATTTTAAGGAGGCATATTTGAGCACATGGGATTTCAAACCAAAATCTTGGGTACATTTTTCCAAAAGCACTGACAGCAAACTATTGTTTCAAGTTCCGTTATTACTAATATAATTCAATGATTCAGTGTTTACCGAAACCATAGGTTTCCTGAGACGTATAATAAACAGGTATAAATATTGATCAACGCACATACATACAGTACAGCACATCAAACATGGTAACCAGAAGCTCAACTGTGCTTGCATGACGTGTGAGAATAAACCTCATTAGTTTTGTGGAAGCTCAAACAAAGCTTATTGGTTCTCGCACACCAAGCAAGCACAGCTGAACTTTTGTTTACCATATTTGATGTGTTCTATGCATGTGCATAATCAGTGTTTATATCAATCTTATGGGTTTAGAACTACATGAGGGTAAGTAATTCATGACAGAATTTTCATTTTTGCGTAAACTAATCTGCAGGGGTTCTCAACCCTGGCCCTCAAGGTCCACTTTCCAGCAGAGTTTAGCTCCAACCATAATCAAACACACCTGAACAAGCTAATCTAGGTCTTCAGGATTACTAGAAAGCTACAGGCAGGTGAGTTAGAGCCAAACTCAGGAAAGTGCAGGAAAGTGGACCTTGAGGGCCATAGTTGAGAAGCCCTGTTTTAATGCATAAATCTCTCGGAGGAAGCACCACAAAAATGACCCCTGGCCCCAGACTTTCGGATTTAAACATATATCCATGTTAATTTACTGGTTTGTTATTAATTCATGGCAAAATGAGTGAATGTATGAAATAAATTCCTTCTCTGTACCTGAAAGGGTTTAAGTTAATACCCAAAACTACATAATTTGATTAAATTCTTGTAACAAAATTCACACTGAACAGCTAAAATACTGTTGTCACTCTTCTACTGAGTATTCAATCCTATTTTGCACACACAGAAATTTGGTTATTTACAGGAGTGACAACCATATTTACCCAAAGTCTGAAGCAAACAACTGAACAACTAGTTTTAATGACATAATTAAAAGCACATCAGACATGTGTGTCTCTGTTCTCCAGATGTGGAGGAAGCAAATCACAATGATGTCTTGACAGTTCTTCCAAGTCTGTATTTCTTCACTGAATTGATCTTTGTGTTGCTCAAACCAGTGGTTCAGTGGTTCATTGTTCTCACTAGTGTTGTCCAGTGGTTAATATTAAAATTCTTTTGGCGTAAGAAACTAACAACCAACCCCATAAACCGTTCTTATTCATGCTTCTTGTTTGTAGTCATGAATCTAAACAATTGCTATGCCAGAAAACAAATTTCAGGAGCAGCCTAAGGCATGTATGTAAAAGGGTTAGATACTGGCATGAGAGAGTGTGGAATAATAATAATAATAATAATAATAATAATAATAATTTTTGTTAAATTATTACAATTGTATTTAATTTTTTTTTTTTATCACCAAGCCGAATTGTCAAAATTCTAGAAAACAAATCATCACATTCAAGCTGACATTTAAGCCACACTGTAAGAAAGATAATTTGATGTGCATGATTTGTTTTCTAACAGCTGCAACTCCACCAATTTACCACATTTAAAATATGCTTTTTTGACAGTATTTTTTTCCTTTTCTCTTCAAAAGCCCATGTGGTGACACATATTGGGAATATTCCTCAGATTAAGCCAACAAAGCAGAAAGTGAGCAACAGTGATTACCAACAAAAAATCAAAAACGGCTGCAGACCCCTGAATTAGGTGATTCATTCCCACATTTAAATGCAGCCATCACCACCAAAACCTTGCAGTGCATACATGGTCATAGTGCACCCAGTCTGTGTTGCAGCAATGGTATTGACTCAGACTGTCTGCCATGTATTTTTAGAGCAAGGGTTTGCATCACTGCTTTGTCATTTCACTTACCTCGTCCTTTTCCAGCAGAATGAGACGCACGACAGCGATGTTGATGGCATTTCCAATGCTGGCATCCCGAAATAACCCTGCCACCTATAAAACACAACATTCTTACATATGAAATTCTAAATAATTAAAATATTTTCTGAAAATGTCATCTCGATTTGAAGCTAATCTAACATCACAACCCTTCTGCTGCAGTGGTTTATACATTCTGGGTCAAAATTTTTTGGGCCGTAATGGCAGTTTGTTTTGATTCCCCTGGAATGGAGAGCATTTGGATGAAAGTTAGAGAAATGGATAGAGTATCTGTGACAGCTGCGTGTGGAGCCTTATGTTGCCTGTGATCTGGCCACTGACTAGATGGAACACTAATACTTAATGTTGTAACGTTTTTAATGACTGGTATGGGAAGGATTTAGAGTGAAGTAACCTCAGATAGCTTACTGCAGCCGCTGTTTTCAGCAAGCCTGAGGAGAGATCACATAATGACAGATTTTTAGGAGCGATGACAGCCGAGTTAATCGCAGATCTTTAAAGGAGCTTAGATGAACGACAGTGGAGCTGAAGCCCCCCCCCGAGAAGTAACCAAAATAACTCAAGAACACTTGATATGACTGACATACTGATATTGAACTAAGGAGTTTAGCACAAACAGATTTTCAGTTGGTGAGATGCTTAGAAGTTCTGCTCTCATATCAAAGCTCTCCTTGAGGTAAATGTGGTCTGAAATGTGATGAGGCATTTTCTATGCTTCTGTGGTGCTCATTACAAAATGTTCCAGTGAATTAATGAGGCACCTTTGAAGCCGTTCTGTCTTTTTGAGGTGAAGCAACTTCTGCTGACATTAATCTGATCTTTGATGAGTCTACGGCACACTCAAAGTCTGGTTAACTTTATTATAATACCTTGATTTTTCAGGTTGCAGGTACTAATGTTACAGTTCTCTGCAGTGATCAAGCTTACAGTACATGGAATATGTTGGCAAATATTTAGCAAGGTTAGAGATGGAAAGCAAATGAATAAAAAACCTGTGATCATTTGTCACTACAATTAATTAGTGAATTTCTGGGCATAACTCATCCTTGCTTAGGCTACAGACATGAATGAAATCTAATATCATGTTGCTTTTCATGCAGAGGTGTGCTTTTACTTTTTAAGCAATCTGGCTAACAATTTTTGCCTGACAGATAAAACACATGAAAGTCTTTAAGATTTACATGTATTAAGAGACCCAAGATATAGAGACCAGAATATCATAGAGACTTGGAGTTGGCCCCTTTTGACTTGAACCAGTAAGTAACCATCTAGTAACCACCCAGAACACCCTAGCACCCATTTAGGAATTGCTTGTCAACCAGCAGAACACCCAAGCAATTGCATAGCAATGTAATAACAACCACTCAGAACATCTTAGGAACTGCATAACAAATCCTATTATGTTCAGAAACTGTAAACCTAATTCTGTAATTCTGAAACTGTCATTATAATGACATATTTGGTAAAAAGGCACTGTGAATACATATCAGCAGTGGTGCAGTATGTTTGTAGGACAGAGGATTTCGAGAGCTCAATGGTGCCTGAAGCCCAAATAATTCTTCCTCTCTACTGATTCTTTAAACTGCAAACTAGAGGCTATAGTAGTTACAGTAAGTTAACGGAGTACAATGTGTTTGCCTGTTTTTTTAGCTTTTCTTTTTAAAAAATCACTTCAAATTAACATGTTGGACCACATTCCATCAATTTTTCCCAAGAGAACACCAAAAAAATAGATCAAAGACTCAAATCCATGTGATCCACTTGAATCTGCAAAGAGAAATCTTTCGCCCTCACGTGATTTCTCCAACAAAAATCATTACAAACACAGTCACAGCACAATTTTGCATCTCTGAGCAACATGATGGCGTTTCATTCCTGAATGAATCAACTGTTTAAATGATTCGGTTCAATCGTAATGACTCACTTATTAACAATGATTTGCTGCCACCTATTGGCGGTTTTAATTTCACATTTCGACTATTTTTTCGATTTTTTCATGTTTTAAATCACTTCAAATATCAGTATTCAACGTTTTATGTTTAATATATCAAAACATTATTTATGCATTTGTAATTGCAGGTTAAATGCATTCATGTCTTGCATTAAACATTGTGTAAATACATCTAAATGCCACTTCAGATGC
Organism: Tor tambroides; assembly: GCA_021397915.2. Taxonomy (NCBI): domain Eukaryota; kingdom Metazoa; phylum Chordata; class Actinopteri; order Cypriniformes; family Cyprinidae; genus Tor; species Tor tambroides. The sequence continues at coordinate 21,879 of JAFVLL020021292.1, forward strand.
AGATTCTGTGATTTCATTTGCCTGATAAAAGCTCAAATGTCTTAGCATTCTAATTCACTAAAGGTAAAAATGCCCATAAAATGTAAAAATCACTTTAAACTTATTGGAAAAAAATAATAATAATAATATTCATGTTTAATCGTTTTAGACACATGATTTTACTGAAGGCTACCAGGATAATTACAACTGAGTTTATTAAATTCATAAACATAAACTATATCTACTGTTTCCAGTTTGTAGCGTGGATCATTCATTGCAACATTTAATCTGATTCTCATGTTTAAGAATCTGTTATCTTGAAAAATAATTTATGCTACTGCCCACTGACTTGGTTTTAAACCTATATTATTATCCAATTTATGAGCCTTAAAACATCTTAAAATGCACACATGTAGGTCAGGAAAATCAAAATTTTCTCAGGTGAGCATGCCCCCGAACCTCCCTAACAATCCCCATTTTGGGACCTCGGTATTTCTAAAAACCTGCGTACGGCCCTGCACTGAATGAAATGACTAAATTTCACTCAAGAAAATTTGCAGAGCAATGGTAAATGTGACAGCACTTTTAAAATATTCTTTCCCATGTCAGCAGTGGACAGAAAGGTAGCTTACTAAAATGTGGAGCAGAGCTAAACATAAGCTACGTTCACACTGTCAGTTTTTGGGATTGACAACCGCATTTTCTTTACAGGTGTGAGTCTCGAAATGTCTCGTTCACACAGCAGCTTACAGTTGTGTTTAGAATACTGTCTGTATGAACATGCAACGGGAGTCAAGCCCGTATTCCTTACCAGTAACCATAGGGACAGTGACCAAAGTAAAATCAAAGATGGCGACGTCCATAAAACTAAAAGTCGTATCACTTTCTGACACAACAAGAGTCCAATCAAGCCTCGAGTTCATTCGTCACATCTTCATTAACCGACGGCAGCTTTTAAACTTGGGTGGAGAGCTGAGCATTTGAATCGCGCGGACGCGTGCAGAACACAAAACTGACGGGAGCGGCTCCGGTGGAAAATTGACGGGATCTAAAATTTTCAGATGACACGCAGCTCATTTCTCCGTCACTGTAAGTTACCGAAAACACGAAACACACGGTAGATGCGCGTTTGTGCGGCAGAGCGGCTCTCTCTCGGGCTGTATGACGAGACAGACAACTAGTTGTCCAGTCCTGTTCCGTTTACACAGCTCGTGTGTTCCGAGAATGCGGTTGTGAGTCCTGAAAATTTACGGGTGTGAGTTCGGTTACAGAATGCGGTTGTCACACCCGTAAATAACCGAACTGTGTGTGAACGTAACCGTATTAAGGACTCAAACACAGGACTGACAACCGTATTCTGCTGCTGTGTGAACATGGCCTATAGTTAAACAGGCTTTGTGTCTACATCATTTATCCAACAGCATCTTTTACTTACTGCAGCTGTATTCCTCACTTCGAAAATTGGTTCTGAATTGGTTTATTACCCTCTTTAGCCTGCTCAACAATACATAAAACAAGTAAAACCCTGCAGCAATGAGTCTATATTGCCAGACCTAAACTCCTGCCAACTCATGTTGTAAGTAGCACGACAGACCTACAAGAGAAGCTGCCTGTCAGGAAACTGAGGATAATGGAATGTTTCCCCTTTATTGAATGTTCTTCAATACCAACCAAGTGTCTGGAATGGAAAACTTTTTTCCCTGAAGGCTTTTCCCTCCTCAAAAACAGAAGCCAGACAAAGCATACAGAGGATATTTTGGAAAATATACCTAACAGACTGGATCAGTAACATGGTCAGCTGACTTGGATCCAGCTCAGGAGCAACTACATAGCAGAATGAGTGCTGCCTAATGGCACACTGTAGCTATTTGAGGAGAAGAGAGTCAGCGAGGTGAAAGCTGAAGGGATAGTTTGAAACAACACATCAGAGTTAAGAGTGAAAAAAGAAAAATGTGTGAAATGTCTTTCTTTGGGTGTTAATTCCTGACAAGGTGGAAACTAAGAGGGAAGACGACTGACAATTTATTCACCTTAGAAACAAGTCTAATCATACACTGGAGCTTATGATTAGAAGTACTGTAGATCACAATCTACTACAATTTTCAGCAATAGCACAAATTGTTAAAAAAAGCGTAAGCTGGATGAACAGTATGAACAACTACATTTATAAAACACTATATATATAAGAAAATGTGAGCAGTGGAAGAATTATGATGGTTTTTTTAACTGTTATAGTGCCATCTGCAGCACAGAACAATGAGGAGATTTATTGTATGATAGGAATATCATGTGTATGTGTGAAAATTTGAGCAACATACAATCGTTTACACGCTTGAAAAATTTGAAATTGGCCCCCCTAGTGGCCTATTTCTTTCAAATTTCTCTCGTGAGTCAAGGGCCATAATTCAAACGGGCCCATAGAATTTAGATCTGATCGGCCTCCGTTAACCCTGTCTAATAGGTGCTTGAACTTCATTGACCGATGGCGACCATTTTTTTTGAGATACACGAATGAGTTTGGTGTAAATATCTCATTCCATTGAAAAGTTGTAGCCATTTCAGGAAAAGTGGCCCCGCCGCTTTCAAACATTTTGATGTTCCTTTGCAACAGTAAGTCGAAAACTCAAGGTTTTTTTTTTGATAATTATTGACATTCACTCTTCAGAGAAATTTTCTGCACAGGTCTGGTTCTGATCGGGCGAAAAACCTATGGCTAGTTTGTGAAAGTAGGTTTTTCACAAATATTCCAAAATAGCCGAAAATTTTGGCAAGGGTGGCCATCAGATCAGAATCCACATGTGTTTTGTTTGTCTTGGCCCAATGATTCCAATGATATTAGATACTTTAGTCTGCAACAAGCGCTTTAGGAGTTATGAGCGATTTTGTCCTTTTGATCACTGTAGTGCCCCCATCAGGTTGATTGGGACGAGCCTTGGTGATGCTGTAGAGGGGGTAGGTACTACCATCCCTTTAAAGTTTGAAGTCTCTACACCTTATGGTTTGGTCTGCCCGATTGCTTTTAGGTCAGAATGCTGATCTTTGAAAATCTTAACAATTACAATAGGGTTTCAGCTCTACGTGCTTAAACCCCTAAAAAAAAACAGAATTGTGAGATGTAAACCAGAATTCAGTAAGGTCAGTGAGGTCAAAACAACACTGAACCTCACTGACTTTCAGTCTACGAAAAAAGAAAAAAAACTTTTTTTCAAAATATACATACAGGTTTGGAGTGACATGAGGGTTAGTAAATGATGACAGGACAGTGATCTCTTTAAAGGTTTAGAATAAGTATGAGCAACAGTAATAGTGGTGCTTGCCTTGGAAAACAACATGAATTATTTACAGATAGAACTGTTACTCACAATATTCATGACAGAGAGCACATAGCTCACAACTCCTTTGCTCCCATGGTACTCCACCATTTTAGGATCAGCCACTACCAGAGTTTCTACCCACTTCTCAGTGCTTATGGAGCGCTGTCTAATCCGTCTGCGACGTTGCCGTCTCTCCCAGCGCTCTCTTTGCCTCTCCACCTGCTTTGTTCCTCCTAAAGGATCTAAAGATGATTAAACATGAAAGTGAATGATGTGCTTTAATCATGAAAGACATCTGTTCATAAATTATTTAGCCCCACTGAATCCTACGCCCCAAAGTCTTACCTCTGACCCCACAGGTCGCGTTAGCTGTGTGCTCCCCAAACAGAGACTGCACCAGCTGGTGTTCTGATTGGACAGCATGTCGCTTATAGACTGCGTGAGCCTGTGGGGCTGACTTTTCCCGCGCTGACTCCAGCGGACTAATGAAGAATTCTTCTTCTGAGAGCTTGAACAGCCCTGTCTAGAGAGAATACAAGGTCAAAGTAACGTGACATAAAATTAAACAGCATATACCAAAGCAATCCACGTTCACTGTCTCATTTCACTGCAGTTCTATGTTTTGCCACAGGCCACCTACGACTTATTATTACAACACCTAAATATTAAACAGAATGGTAACAGTGGTCAGTAATCAGCTACACAAAGAAAAAAAACCTTTAAAAATTCTTTGTAATAAGGTTTGTAAATAAAATTTTCATGGTAAAATGTATTTAAAAAAAAAAAGATTCATTCATAATTATTAATTCATAAATACTATTATGTTATTTGGGAGCCACACTACATAAAATTTTATAACATGAAACAACCTTACCTTTGTTAAAACAAGGTCAAATTTCTGATGTTTTAAGAAGACTTATCGACCTTGTAAAAAAAAAAGTTTTTCCCCTGCACGTGTTTGCATGCTAGGTGAACCACGTGACTTTTCTGACAAAAGTTATTTGTTTTTTTTAAATATTAATAAGCAGAGAAGCATTATGCCACACTGCTAATAGTTTTATATTCCAAAATTTCATTCTTTTAAAAAGACTTTTTTTTCATCGTCATCATCAGGAAAGTTGCATCACCTTGACTTTTCTTTTACTTTATGCAACAACAACCCTCCCACCCCTCAAGGCCGTAGAATTTAGTATGGATGCTAGGAGCATGTCCCATCAATATCCAGTGACTACTGAATTGTCCCTTGCAATAATTTTGATAAAACAATTACAATATATTCATATATAGCCACTGTTGTCTGTCAGTGTCTTGTGGGTTTTATTTTTTATTTTTTATTTAACCAGGATTGTCTCATTGAGATTAAGAATCTCTGGGCTCTTTTAGCCCTGACCCAGATCTGATTCTCTACTCTCGAGTCTTGACCCCCCTAAATAAGTCTTGATATAAAGCTAATAAGACTTGGCAGCACCTGAAAAGGCTAAGTAAACATGCTAGAAAACACAGCTCATTACAGGGCATTGATTTATTGCATGAACAGAGCAAGAACATAAGTGTTTAAACTGCATGTGCACAGTTCTGTTAAACTAAATATATAAAGCAAAACATTTGCTGGAATATCCACAAAATGAACAACAACAAAATAGCAGCATGTGGTTCATCTGTTAATCAGATGCATGTGAAAGTTGTGTTTGTCACTGAACCGACTTATTTTTAAAATTAAATGATGTATAGCATCTTTATGAGCATATAATATATCATGAAGTACAAAACTGAAATTCTAATGTGTAATTATTGTCTGAGGAACATACTGACATAAACTCAATTTGTGAGTGTTTTGACTATTAATCTGTAAATAAAGGCTTTAGATGACATTAAATTCCGGTAAAACATATATCAAGGGGAGTTAGGGGTTTACTACTTTTACTACTTTTATTATTACCCCTCCACCATAATTTACTAATTTAATCCAGAAATTACATACTTATTATACAAGAAATTAATTTATGTATTTATGTAATAAATAAATTGACCATGACAGAAAACAAGTGTCATGCCAATGACTCTAAATCAGTTTACGCTCTATTTATATGTGACCCTGGACCACAAAACCAGTCATAAGGTTAAATTTTTTTGAAATTGAGATTCATACATCATCTGAAAATTGAATAAATAAGCTTTCCATTGATGTATGTTTTTTTTAGGATAGGACAATATTTGGCTGAGATACAACCATTTGAAAATCTGGAATCTGAGGGTGCAAAAAAATCTAAATACAGAGAAAAACGCTTTTAAAGTTGTCCAAATGAACTTCTTAGCAATGCATATTACTAATCAAAAATTAAGTTTTGATATATTTACAGTAGGAAATTTACTAAATATCTTCATGGAACATGATCTTTACTTAATATCCTAATGATTTTTGGCATAAAAGAAAAATCTATAATTTTGACGCATACAATGTATTTTTGGCTATTGCTACAAATATACCAGTGCTACTTATGACTGGTTTTGTGATCCAGAGTCACATATAAAAAAGACAGATAAAAGAGTCAGCTGTTTGTGTAAGTGGCATGATGGGTTTTAACCAAGTGAGACATTCTTCTGGATTACATGGTTCACCTGAATCAACATCCTTTGTTTGGCCTGAAACAATGTTTCTTCCAAACAATCATAACCTTAAACCCTTACGCTAACCTCTAACCCTAACCTATTCCCAAAGCTGTCATCATGGGAGACTTCTGGGAATGTTGCCCAGACCCTGTTATGAAGGGGTCACTAAGGTCCTCTAGGGGAGCCTACAGATTCATCACTGGGTGTCCACCAAGAAAAAACAAATGCCATGGGCTCTGTGAATTTAAACAAATTACTTCATAATCCTAAAATATAAGGTAAATTATAAGTAGAAAAATATGTTGTTCAGTGTCAATAAGAAATATTGGTCACACTTTATTTTAAGGTCCAATTCTCACTATTAACAAAACATTAACTACGAATTTTGCCTCAATAAACTCCTAATTTGCTGCTTATCAATAGTAAGGTAGTTGTTACATTTAGATATGGGGTAGGATTATGGATGTAGAATATGGTCATGCAGAATATGTGCTTTATAAGTACTAATAAACAGCCTATATGTTAATAATAGACATGCTAATAAGCAACTAGTTAATAGTGAGAACTGATCCCTATACTAAAGAGTTACTGAAATATTATTAACAATATTTGATCAAATATTTCCAGATTTTTATACTTCTACATCAAAACACAAACATGCTTATTGTCTCACCAGGCCATTGCAAGTGCTCAGAGCTGCTTGACCCCACTTCAATGTACTGCTCCAGGCATCTCCCAGGAAGTAGCAGAGAGAGTGGCCATGACTATGTAATGTAGACCCTTGCAGACCACCGTATCTCCACTCTGTGAGGAATCCAGGCGATATTAGATGAGGGTTTAGGGTGAGGTTAAAGTGCAGGTCTTGACCACCATACTGAAGATGGTAAAAAACCTGAGCCAGGCTCTCCTTGTTTTTTGCTGTCTCTCTCCTTTGAATTCGACTCGCTCGGTGGGACACATGATTGGACAAAAAATGTCCCGATGAATCCACTCTGATAGGATGAACAACTTCGTAGTTGGGAAATCCATCAGGAGAACTATCTGCAAAAACACCAGGTTAATAACTATTAGGATAAAAAGCTGCCACACACATGAAGTGGAATAGTTAAATAGTATGGTGCTAAAACACAAAATAGGTGAAAAATTCACATGGACTTAACCTGAGCCATACAGCAACCTGAGTAGGGTTGGTCACACTTTATTTTAAGGTCCAATTCTTTCTATTAATTAACTATTAACTACGACTTTTGGCTCAATAAACTTCTAATTACTGTTTAGTAAGGTAGTTGTTGTAGGTATTGGGTAGGATTAGGGATGTAGAATATGGTCATGAAGAATATGTGCTTTAGAAGTACTAATAAAAAAACCAAAATGCTAGTAATATGAAAGCTAATAAGCAACTAGTTAATAGTGAGACTTGGTCCCTATACGATACGATACGATACAACTTTATTGTCAGACAAGGTCTGAAATTTGCCTTGCGTTACAGCAGGTTCACTCACAAAGGAATACTTCAGCCTAATTCGACTGTATCTTGGGACCTTATACCGTCGGTTGGATGTCAACAGTACAAATTCATTATACAACACATGATTCAGTTCAGAAACAATATTATTGGCAAAGCTTACAAGATTTTTATGATTGGATACTTCATATACTTTTTGAAGTGGCTCACCCACCATTTCGGAACACATTTTTAGTAAATTCATCAGCTTTGTTTTTAAACTGACAGATAAACTCATATACCATACAGAGTTACAGTACTGCAAAACGCTCATAATTACAGACATGAAATATAATAAAAGAATCTGCTTTCTTGCTCCAAAAGACTTCAGTCGACGGAGGAAGTAGATTCTTTGGATTGATTTTTTACAGATACTATCTATATGGTCTTTCCATGATAGTGTGTTATCTATCCATACTCCTAAGTACTTATATGCTTCTACCTGTCTGATGTTCTCATCATGTATAACAACAGGTGTTGTATGAAGATCAAAGGCAGGCCTGAATACAATCTCCTCTGTTTTTTTTATGTTAGTACTGAGGGCATTATAATCACACCACTCAACTAATTTGTTTACCCCCTGTTGATGCTGTTCTGAACACTCTGAGTTATTCAATAATGATATTAACATGGCGTCATCAGAGTACTTTAGAATATATTGGTTAGGCCTATTGGAACAACAGTCATTTGTGTACAAAGTAAATAACATAGCAGAGATTACACAGCCCTGAGGTACACCAACATTTGTTTTTACTTCTGTTGACAAGACATTGTTCACTTTAACTCTTTGAGTTCTATTAGTAAGAAAAGAAAAGCACCATTTAATTAAGTATGGGTTCACGTCTAACTTCATTAGTTTAGACACAAGAGTATTAACTTGGATTGTATCAAACGCAGATGAAAAGTCAAGAAATAAAGCTCTAACATAGGTGTTACTTTTATCTAGATGTTTAGTGATGATGTGCACTAAAGCAGCCACTGCATCTTCAGTACATATGCAAACTGACACTGATCAAGTGTGTATACTAAAGTGTTACTGTAAAGTTCACACTAGGGGCCTAGTAACTACTACTTAGCTTGTAACTACTTTAACTATCAATTTGGTTACCTCAAGTGGATTAGTAAACTCTCTGTAAAGTAATTAGTAGTTAAATAATAAGACCTTTATTTATCCAACGAGCAGTCTTCAACTTATTTTGCCTTACAAAATTGTCACTGGCAAGATAAATAAATACTAATTCAAACTGGGAAAAATTACATGTATTTTCAATGTTGTTGTTTTTTTAACCCTGCATGCACAAATGACATACAGTACACAGCAAAGTGCATTGTTCAAATTGGTATTGTGCTGAAGCGCTCCAAACAACTCAGCTATTCACATAATGTTCTCACATAATGTTAAAGGATTAATGTCTGCCAGGCAAGACATGTGCTCATTATTCCAGCCATTAATGCTGTTTGGAGGCTTCTGTAAATATTTAGTTATATATAGAGTTATGCTTCAGCTAAGTTTAATGGTGCAAAAGCTCAAATATTTAGCAGTGCATAAACTTAGTGCCTATTTACAGCTGGTGTAACAGCCTTAGAATATCATAGAGATGGATGGGTTCTTTTGGCTTAATCTAGTAAGTAAACATCAACTACCAAGCTCACACTAGCAACTTTGCATACTAGCTAACAACCACTCTGAACACCTTAGAAATCAGAAAGCAACATCCTGGTAACGGCTCTGCCCTGGAACTGCACAGTGGGGGTAAGTTTTACAATGATAATCATTGATAATCAATGATAATTTTTGCCCCAGAAAATTTCACAATCTATGTATGTGTCTTATGTATATTTTACAAATAACTAAATGATTTTATATGATTTACTATTTATTATCTAACAATGCACTACAGATATGACCGAACAACATAGACAAATCAGAGTTCAAATTTTAAAAAAAGAGTCAAATTCCCCAAAGGTTTTACTAAATGCACTGATTTTTCAGGATTGTGTGACTGTGACTGCAATTTTGCAACCAAAACATTGTAACCTTTCTGCTCTTTATTTTGTGCTTGCATAGGTTTTAATAAGCGAATCATTTAAATTCCTATGACTTGCAAAGCAACTGAACTGTAAATTGAATAATTCATGAAACAAATCCATGAATTATCATAATAACAGCAGGATGAATTCTGTCATTCTATTCAAACAACAAACCAGAATAATACACTTAAAGAAAGATTTATAGAAATTATGTGGTAAAGACTAAAATAACTTCTCAGGTCTGCATTCTCCATATTCCAATATTTCCCTAGAGACTCTGTAGTACAAACATTTGAACAGTCTTTGTTATATGACTTCAGTCTGTTCATTGGCAGCCCTGTTGCTTTGACCTACATGATTGTGGAAGCAGAGGGAAACAGCATTAGGGGTAGTGGAAACGGGATATGGAGTAGGGGATGTATACGCCATCAGGGCAAACATAAGTCAAAAGCACACAAAAACCAAATGAAAGTGATGTGACTCTGATATTTAGAAACAATTCACATTACATTATCCTTTTTTACCTTACACTTTAATATATTTGTAAAATTACAATGAAAACATTTTATAACAGAAAGTTCGGAAGTTTTATTGTTGTTTATTATTATTCGGTATCTTCACACAGCAGCAATTGATACTGCAATGTGAACTGTGACCTAAAATTCTCATTTCCATTCAAATAACCCAATCAAGAAAGATGAATTCATAGTTTATAGAGTACCAGTAGAAAAATTAAACAATATGTACCGTCACAAATCATGGCCTAAATAAACAGTTCAAAAACAAACCTGGGAACAGGACAGAGCTAGAGTAGTATTTGGTAAGAGCATAAAGTCATAAACTGGGCCAAATATTTCACTTCCACTTTTTGCAGGTTGACAGTGTCAGAAGTAATACGATCCCCTAAGTATGGGCACTTAAAACGCTACAAATGCATGAATGTCAACTCATTCGATGACAAAATATGACAAGTGGCATCTGTAGACAAATTACAGTAGGGCTTTTTCCAGAACTACTTCACTTTTCTGAGTCATTTTTGCAATTACCGGTTTTGCAGTGGTTTTTAGTGGATGTATGAAGTCCTCAAGATAATATAACCACGGGTGTACTTCATCACATTAACTATGAGCATGTTTCACTCCACTTAACGTTTGACAACCACAAAGTGTCATAAAGTGTTACTTTTTGTGTTAATGAACAGAATATATGCCGTTTTAAAATCAGAAGGCAAGAAAAATTCTCTTTATGAAATATCTACATCTCTTTAAAATAAAAGCCACTTTTTAAAAACAAACAAGTGCCCAAAAATACTTTTGAGTCACTGTATACAAACACCATTGTATCATCATTCTGACAAAGAAACCAAAAAAATGCTAAAAATCACAGCGTGGGGCTATAATGAGAAAAAAGCTCAACCCACTCACCTGTGTCTTGATTATATCCGCTGGCTGTTGTGCTCTCGAACATGGACAGAAGCCCAGCTGTTATCACAAAGCAGAGAGAGAAACTTGCTGGTCCAAAAACTTTAATGCCACAGTCCAGCTGAACCATCATGTCAAACTGCACAGAGGAGAAGACAGATCACTCCTGGTACATCTACAGTCCATTTAAATGGTGATAGTTTGAATAGTAACTTCTGTCTCAGCCTTATGCAGCGGTAGTTTGGACCCATCACACAAAAGAACGCTACCGCATTTATTAAGCCAGAGGTCTGCAATGGTCATCAGTCCGAGACAAATTATGTAGCATGATAAAGTCTGTGAATCCGGTGCATGGGCGATTTTGGGCTCCGTTAACTCAACTGGGACGGCTGCAGTTACAGATGCCGCACACAGAAGAGCAGCGAACTGTGTTTCAGTAAAACTTTGTAAAAGTTCCGCCCTCTCTGGCTTCTAGTAGGAGGACCCTATCTTTGTGTTCAGCGTGTCAGACTGAACCCACTCCAGTCTTTTGTTTAGTGCTTTTCGTGTTTATAATCAAATGACTCCCATCTCATTATTTACACAACCCTTCTTACCCGTTTGTAAATGAACATAAACGCAATTTTAAATTTTGGTTTATGAACACACCAGTCGGTCTTTGGCTGTTGCGTCGCATCTATGAGAGTTTATTCCTTTGTCATTACAGCTATCAACTCGATTTGTATTCTGATCAGTTCCTTTTAGTTCCGGGTAGCTATTTTTGAATGCAAGAACGTTGATGTATATTGACGTATCAGTGCTGATGCCATTAATAATAATGCCAATAATCATCACTTTTTTTCTATAATGCAGTTCATTAACTATATTAGCCTATATAAGCCCATATATCCTTTGACTATCATCGTTATCATCACCATTATTATTAACTATCATCATTTGTTTATTTCAGCTTGGACGTGAAAAATAAATAGGCTATGTTCTGCAGAAGAAGTCATAGGTGGAACAACATTAAGGTTGCCTAAATGATGACAGCATTTTCAATTTTGGGCGAATTACCCCTTTAACACCGACTAATCTATCTATTGTCCACCTAGCTGTCCCACCATCGTCCACTCTACCTGACATTCCTTCCATGAATTGAAAGGCTGAAAATTGAAAATCTGAAAATGCTAGGTGATTTAAGTTACAAACTGAGCTGCTGATATATCTGAGAGTCCATCAAGTGCCCCCTCTGGTGGACACAGTAATAAGGAAACATATTTCACGTCAACTTGCGAAGACATTCCCATCTAGCACTGTAAATTACAAAAGCTTAAGATGATATGATAAGATGATACATGATAAGGCTTTATTGACTCTAAAAGTAGTATGAGCTATCAACAGGAACTAAAAAAAAGCAAACATTAACATAACATAAAATCCATGAACATAATATTGAATTATACTAGAATCAAATGTTAAACGATTTGACATAGCATTTAAATAATGCTAATGATTACTAATAAATGGAACAATAAGCTACTATAGTCACTGTAGATATATGGGCTACATAATTGCTTGTTATCCGTCTGGTTACCCTTTATTTTTCGAATTTTATTTATTAAATAATTAAGTAAGAGGTCTGTTTTGGAATCTTGTGTTATTTGGTCATCTTCCCTCAATTTTTTTATGACGTGACATGACGTCAAGTGCACGGCTGTAAATCAGTCAGCGGTGTTATCCAGTGTGCGCGCTTCACAGGCGGGCGCTCTCCGTGCGCTTCTGCATAAAACGGTGGCTGTCAGGTGCACTGCTTGTTCAAAACACGCCGCTTACACCTATGGGAACCCATTGCTATCTAAAACCGTTTATGTTCTGTGTTAAACAATGTCAGACTAACTGATATGCGATCAGTAGACAGCCTTGTCCACCAGGCACCTGTTGGAGAGTTTCTTTCGGAAACAATGGGTGACATTCTCAACCAAAGCGGATGGGGAACTTTGAACAGAAGTTTAACGGATCAACACAAGTTCAGCAGTCTGGAAGACATCGATGTGACTGCTGACGGCAGCCTCGTCCTGCGGATTATCATCTCGGTGGTTTATTCCGCGGTGTGCGCTGTGGGTTTGGTCGGAAATCTTTTGGTGTTTTTCCTTATGAAGATAAGACAAGGTCGAAAGAAATCCATCATTAATTTCTTTGTCATCAATTTAGCTGTCACCGACTTTCAGTTTGTTCTGACCTTGCCTTTCTGGGCAGTAGATACGGCGTTGGATTTCAGCTGGCCGTTTGGTAACGCCATGTGCAAGATCATTTTATCAGTCACTGTGATGAACATGTACGCCAGCGTCTTTTTTCTCACAGCAATGAGCATTACGCGCTACTGGTCTGTCGCATCTGCTTTAAAGATCCCTTCTCGAAAGAAGTCCGTGTCTGTGAAGTGGGTCTGTGCTGTATTGTGGATCCTGGCGACTGTGGCAACAGCTCCAACTTCCATTTTCTCCACCGTGACAGTTGTGGCAGGTGAAAAACTCTGTCTCCTCAAGTTTCCAGATGGCCAGGATTGGCTCGCTCTGTATCACCTTCAGAAAATTGTCATTGCGTTTATCTTGCCCATGTTCATTCTCTCAGTGTGTTATCTGTTACTTCTGAGGTTTATCCGAAAGAGGGGCATTAATACCCGCCAAAGAAGACGATCTAAAGTAGCGAAGTCTGTAACGGTGGTGGTCCTCTCTTTTTTCATTTGCTGGATGCCCAACCATGCGATCACCCTCTGGGGTGTGCTGGTGAAATTGAACGCGGTGCACTGGGACAAAACATACTACATGGTGCATACTTATGTTTTCCCCGTGACTGTTTGTCTTGCTCATACAAATAGTTGTTTAAACCCAATTTTGTATTGTCTAATGAGACGGGAGTTTAGGAAAATGTTACATAGTTTCTTTTGGCGCATCTCCTCGCCTGTTATTTCGAAGGCTGGAAAACTACATGGATACAGTGGAGGCAGCAATCAAAACCTGGATGACGCACACACTGGAATTCATTTAAACGTGATTGACGCACAACGCTCGCAGCAATCCAGACAACCGACCTTATACTGACATTCATAGGAGTTCAGAAAGGTTCTGTCAACTAATTAAACAGTGAACTTTATTTTATTTTTTTCTGATAAACCAAAGGGGTACTGTGATTTAAAGAACGACGAATGACTGTAGTTGTTATTTGTGACTTGAACAGTTTAAAGGTGTTTTATCTGTTGGCCCATATACATACTGAATGTAAAAGTTAATATGTCCAAGACCTAATGGTTGAAAAAAAAAAGATATATTTTATAAAATATATTATTAAATAGGCTATGTATGTTTTGTCCTGCATCTAAACACCTCTTTGTCCTGCTATATATTTTTTTCCATATTTTCTTGATATGATAGTGAATTCACAATATGTAAATTTGAAATTAAAAAATTGCACTGAAATGTAAAGATATTCTGAGCACTAAATCTATGCTTGCAAAACTGTATTTATACTGCACATGACTTATAGTAATTTATTAATATGAATTGTATAATATTAGATTTATTTCAAAATAATTCTTAAAGGGATACTCCACCTAAAATTAAAATTCTCTCATCATTTAGTCACAGTCATGTATGACATTCTTTCTTCTGCAGAACACAAAAGAAGATATTTCACAATATTCATCACTAACATCCATCTTCATCAGGAGACAGAGATGTGTCGTCACATAATCTACCAAACTGCATGTATTTTTTAATGCTAAAAACTGTTTTGTGCATGTCAAAGTAAAATGTATACATAACAAGTAAAAATAATTTTAACATGCAAAAGAACCATGCAAATCTCTGGGCTGAAGATAACTTATTAAATGAAGCTTATTTGATAAAATGACAGCTGTGGAATAAAGTGTGTGAGATGGTTCGGGCTAAGCTGTGTCAGTAGTTCAACTATAGTGACAGAACGCTTTGCATCCAAGTGCAGGAAATAATGTAGTATTATACAGTAATTTCATTGAGAAGCCTAAAAAATATCTATGAATATCATGAGGGAGCACGGAGAATCATACCTTAGTTTGTTCAGGTAAATAAATGATCTTTTTGTAAACTTTTGTAAACTGGTAAATTTCAGGACGTTAAGTCCGTTAAGTTACGGACATTTAAAGCACATCACAATGCAATGTACAACTGACATTAACACAGTACATTTTATGGACATTTAAGGGTATCAATATTACAATTTCTAACACTACAAATGCCAAAAAAAAAGCTTTGAAATATCCTCAATAATAAACCTTTTCATGGCTGATTTAAAAAAATCTTTAAGAAACCGCAAAATAAGACTCTGAAATGGCAAGTTAGATTAAATATATGGCTGCACTAGTTTATAGATTATGTATTTGTATTTGGCAGATGATTTTTGCAATCAGGGTAATCATTTTACCAGTTTATGGATTCCTGTCAAACCATGACCTTGATGTTACTGGTGCTATGCTCTAATGTTTGAGCTACAAGAACACTATAGAGGTATGGTTGGAAGGTGGTTGTATAGAGAGGTAATATGCCAGACAAGCAATTCCCATGTATGATAACAAAATTTGTTTTGCAAACATTTGCAGAGATATCAGTGTAAAACATTCTTCAAGTGATCTTCTCTGTTCATAATCACACATGCAAATTCAACCATTAGCTGCTATTTCTGCTATTTGGTCGCTAAGAGAATTCTTTGCTGCGAACGGAACGTCTGCACAGCTTTCAGTAGCACTGCCATTTGGTAGTGGAAAATGTAAAAAAAAAAATAAAAATAATAATAAATTATGAATTTATGAATATATTAGTGTGAATAATATGTAATAATGTAATCCACGTAACCCAGACTACTACTCAGCACTGCTTGCCGTCTTTTCTTTGAACCCTGAAGATGTAGTGACATTTACCTAACATATCTACTATTAAACACATTTTTTATGAAACTTATTTAAACTTCATATGAAATGCAGGACGGAAATGTGTGTAATAAATCACAACAAAACAAACAAACAAAAAAAGAATTAGAAAAAAAATTACAAAAAAGCTTGAATCTAGCTTTAAAACAAATTGCTAGGACGCGCCACTATGGGTCACATGACCATAAACAATAAAATTACTGCCTTAAAATGAGCATCGCGAGGGCCCTTTGCTAATGGACTTGTGGAAGGGCCCTTTAGTTCTATAGACTCCTTGTGCAAGTGCATAAATGAAACAGCAGGATGTGCCAAAACTTTCTTCAGTGAAATAAAGACAAAACAGAGGTGACTGTTTTGGCAACACAGAAGAAATATAAAAGGTAAATGAATACCTTGATTAAGTCAAGAATCTTGATATTCTGGAATATGATCTTAGCCTCAGGAGCCACTTACATTAGCCTACTACCATCTAAAAAACAGCACAAATTAGATCCTTTGTGTCCAAACAAGACCCAGAGGCGCTTTTTCATGCATTCATCATCAGCAGGGTACATTAATATTGGACTTCCTACTGGCTGTCACCAAAATACTATTAGACAGTTTGAGCTCATACAAAATGCTACCACAATGACCTAAGGCCAAAATACCTTGCAGATATGCTGGTAGAATATGAACAAATAGAGCTCTCAGATGGCTAGGATCAAGCCATGTTGTCATGACTTTATTGCACTTTATTGTACTGTATATCTGGGTATTCTGCAAACATTTACATATTATGCACAAAATGCATACTATAAACTACAGACAAGTACTGCTAAGAAAATGTATTCTTGCCATTATAACCACTGTATATTGAACTTTGAACTCTCTTGTGTCTTAGAGTCATTATTGTTTACTATTTAATTGACGCTTGAACGCATTATGGAATGAATGACTTTTTAATTCTGTGGTCTCGAACAGTTTTAAAATAGTACCCTATACTTAGGATATAACCACATTTCAACTGCTGAGGTTTAATATATTAGTTCTTTCTATGGCAAGATACGGTCAGGACTCATGCCAATGGAGCCCTAAAGTGGTGGGTATTGGTTTGTACCACATTTCAGTGCATGACAACGGCCTGTTGAAGATTGTTTCAAAGGATATGCACTTAAAATAGACGTCCATGTTGTTGTATTCTAGACCCATACACTTTCATTGTAAGTCCATAACTGCAGATGCATTTTTGGTTTGTCAGGGTTTGAATCTTAGTTTGACATTTCTTATATGAAAACCTGTCTTACCTATCAGTGAAGAGACTCATATTGGTATTTCAAAACATTCAAAGGTACAAAACCTCCACAAAGGAACACCATAATGATGTAACCAATCCTTTGTGTAACAATCCAAAGATAACATCCTCCATTATCAAAAAGTCTTTTGTGAAAATTGCTCCTGCAGATAAAGGCTATAAATATAGTTTTGTTCAATTTGTTAAATTCATTGGTTTTGTTTTTTATCAGGCACCACATCAAGTCTTGATACTACTTTCAAATGTGCTTTATTCTAGACGTTTTCCACATCATTTACATAATTATACAAAATACTCTATTTCACAATGTATTATTCATAGACAAAGCTGACATTAAATAAAGCAGCAAGCCAACATTAAGTATTGTTTTCTGGAATTATAGACATATTACATCAACACGTTTGCATATTAGTTTAGCACGCATATCACACAATGGAATCATAATGGACTCATCATTTACAAATATGAATAAATGTGTCAGTATTTTACAATTAATTATGCCTGAACTGAACCCGGTTTTATTTTCACAAAGAAAATTTTTTTCAGCCAAACTTAAAATTCATGTGAACTTGAGAAAAAAACGAATTCAGTCTCTGATGAGCAAAGAGCTCTAGTATCACTGGGCAAGAGCTTCTGAGATCTTCACTGATCTCTTCTTTCTGTGTTCAGTCCTTCTCTACTGTCAGAAACTGGCGTTTCCCTGTCACTCAAGTCCTGTATATTCAGCATTGTCAACTCCCCTAGTTCCATCTCACTGTCTTCTGGTGGAAAGGATGCAAAATCCCCTTCGACTTTCTCCATCTCCTCTTCAGGCTTAAGCCCTATAGTATCAGGGATGATCTCCACCTCGACATCTGAAGAATCCTCGCTCTCCTTGAACCAAACGGTCTTGTGTCTGTCATCCTTCCTCCTCTCTTTAGCCAGAATGGATTTTACTTTATGCTTATTCGCCTTTCCTCTGGTTTGGATGGCAGGACTATGGTGTGAATGGTTGGTATGCGTCTGGAGTCCACAGGAGCTGCAGTGCCTCTGTCTCTCGCGAGGTATCACTCGCACCCTCGCTGCTTCTACTACATCCAGTCTCCTTTCTCTCAGGTCAGCTCGCCTGGATCTGGATCTCCCTGTGTCCCCTTCATTCAAGAAACCATCATTGGTGAACTGCATGCTATCTCTTGGACTTGGCCTGTTAGGGGGCTGAGTAAACTTCAAGCATGGCCCTAAACACTGAATGAGGGCAGAGGGTTAATCTCACAATTTCATGAGCTGTATTTTACCTGCTGTAGTACATGATTACGGCGTTCTTATGGAACTTTCTCTTAAGCGTAATTTCTTTTACAAAGTGGACACTCAGAGCTGGACTCACTGAGCTTTGATGAGAAGATGCTGACCTCAGACTTGAATGCGTCAGGATTCCCCTTCTTGACCCTGGATATCAGATAGCCAATCACAATGAGGCAGAGCACCAGTAACGCAGCCATTACAAAGCCCAGCAAAGCCATGTCTCCTGCACGGTACCCCTCGTCAGGTGACTGGACCCCCACTGCTGATATGGCGGGTATGCAAATAGAAAAATTAGACAGGCAACATGCTTCAAAAAATTAGAACCTTAAAGGAAAACGCCACCGTTTTTCCATATTCCAATATGTTCTTCCCTCAACTTAGACAAGTTGATACATACCTCTCCTGTCTCAGTGCGTGCACTTAATCGCTCTAGCACGCGGCGCCACTATGCTAGCGTTTAGCTTAGCCCCATTCATTCCTTAGGATCCAAAAAGGTATGAATTTAGAAGCCACCAAACACTTCCATGTTTTCCCTACTTAAAGACGGTTACATGAGTAGTTACACGAGTAAGTATGGTGACACAAAATAAAACGTGGCGATTTTCTAAGCGGATAAAAAATGATAACTATAACGTATGGCGGAAGAGCACTTCGCAGCACTTCGACCTCGGCGCAGTAATATCATCACTCCTGAAAACACGTTGGTCCTATTGACGGAGGGGGAGTTTTCAGGACTGATGATATTGCTGAAAGGAAGTGCAGTGTCTCTTCATATGCACATATCCGCCCACTAGAAAAATAAGCCTACATACAATTTTTCACCATACCGTGTAGCTACTCATGTGGCCATCTTTAAACAGGGAAAACATGGAAAATGTTAGATAAGCTTCTAAGTGTTTAGTCTGGAAATGGATGGGGCTAAAGCTAAGCTAGCATAATGGCGCCCGGCTGGCGCTAGAAGCGATTAAGGGTCTTTTGCGCACGAGATGGGAGGAGGCAATGTATCAACTCGTCTAAGGGTTGAGGCATGATGATATGAAAAAACAGTGGCGTTTTCCTTTAAAGGATTAGTTCACTTCCTGAATAAAAATTTCCTGATAATTTACTCACCCTCATGTCATCCAAGATATTCATGTCTTTCTTTCTTCAGTCGAAAAGAAATTAAGGTTGTTGATGAAAACATTCCAGGATTTTTCTCCATATAGTGGACTTCAATGGGGCCCAACGGGCTGAAGGTCCAAATTGCAGTTTCAATGCAGTTTCAGAGGGCTCAACATGATCCCAGGGTCTTATCTAGTGAAACGATTGCTCACTAGCTCTACGATACGCATCCACGACTTTACACATTATGTAAACATGTTGGAAAAGTCACACGTGGTTCATTCTTGGTCTGTGCACTCTGGTTCAAAAAGGTAAGGTAGGGTGAAAAACTCCATCTCGTTTTCTTCTTCAACTTCAAAATCGCTGACATTTTGTTTTACCTTTTTTTGTAAAGCCGTTTGACTTCCTTTGCATGTTTGCTTTGTAAACACCGGGTCACTACTTCCGCCTACATCATGTGTGACCTTTCCAATGTGACTACGTAATGCGTGAAGTCGAGCTAATGCAAGATGAGCATTTGTGGTTAAAAAGTTTATCAATTTTTTTTTTTTTTTTTTAGAAACTGACTGATCGTTTTGAAGACCCTTATTTCTCAGCTGGGATCATGTAGAGCCCTTTGAAGCTGCATTGAAACTGCAATTGGGACCTTTAATCTGTTGGCTCCACAAGAAAAGTCCTGGAATGTTTTCCTCAAAAACCTTAATTTCTTTTTGACTGAGAAAAGAAAACATGAACTCTTGGATGACATGGGGGTGAGTAAATTATCAGCAAATTTTTATTCTGGAAGTGAACTAATCCTTTAACACTTAAACAAAGGGGGTTTAATCCTGCTCCTGGAAGGCCATCTTCCTGCAGACTTTAGCTTTAGCCCTAGTTAAACACACCTGAACCAGCTCATCAAGGTCTTCAGGATCACTAGAAACCTCCAGGCCAATGTGTTGGAGCTGGTTAGAGCTAACCTCTGGAGGAAAATGGCCCTCCAGAAGCAGAATTGGACACCCCTTGGTTAAACCTTATAGGTAACTTTTTGTGTAATATAACATACATGGTGCTACAATCACAGAGAGAGTAGTTGTCCCTGCCTCACCAGTAGACACATCCACTGCCCGAAGCTGGTGACAAAAAAAACAAAAAACAAAAAAAAACTTTATTATAAGTGACCTTAGTTACAATGTATTTATGCATTTGATACAGCATACTTATGTATACATGTTTGTGCATTTGAAGTACTTAAAATAACATTTGTAGTTACACTGTTAACTTTACCCCTAAGCGTAACCCAAACCTTACCCAAAAATACCTAACTCTAGCCCCTATAATCCTAACCCTAACCCTACCCTTACTCCTATACAATACAATAAAACACAATATTTATTTATAAAGCATGTTTAAAAACAACCGAAGTTGACCAAAGTGCTGTACAGAATAGAATAAAAACTCAGAAATAAGATGAATAAGACAAGACTATCAAATTTAAAACACAGTAACAAAACAACAATTGAACCAATGATCAAGGGTATTGAAAGCTAGAGAGAATAAATATGTCTTTAGAGCAGACTTAAAAGCAGAAATAGAGGGGGTTAATCTAATACGAAGAGGTAGACTGTTCCAGAGTTTCGGACCTGCAGTCGCAAAAGCGCATTTTTGATCTTTCATTCAAAAAATTCACATAATTCTAACCTATCATTGAAGTAAAACAATTGAAAATGGGGAGAAAATCTCATGATAAAATGAATGTTTTTCTCCAATGCATGCTGACTAGTGTTATGTACCCCTGGAAATTCTTATGAGTAAAATATCTCTGAAGTATGTTCACATTCATATTTACATTTTTTTTAGCATACCAGAGAGACTAGGAGCATGCATTGACTCCAGCATATGACTTCCTGTTCCAAAGGATTATAAATATAAAGAAAACTAAGGCCAAATTCCCTTAATCATCCATCGCAAGGAGTAAAACCAAACAATAAAGTTCTCATGTGCAGAACAAAATGGTTGAGCTTCACAAAATAGAAAGTTGCTGTAAGACAAAAGCTAAAGCATTGAAAATTCACATTTCCACCATCAGGGCAATAATTAAGAGGTTCCAATCTACTAAAGATGTTACAAATCTGCCTGGAAGAGGACTTGTGTCTATATCGTCCTAATGCACGGTGAGGAGGAGAGTTTGAGTGGCCAAAGACTCTCCGAGGATCACAGCTGGAGAATTGCACAAATTAGTTGAGTCTTGGAGTCAGAAAGCCTAAAAAAAATTATATCAAACAGCCCCTACATCACCACATATTGTTCAGGAGGGTTTCAAGAAAAATTCTCCTCGCTCATCCAAAAACAAAATCCAGCATATTCAGTTGTCGAACCTACGACTGGAACTTCAAATGACATAGCTTCTATGGTCAGATGAAACTAAAAGAGCTTTTGGCAGCAAACTCACTAGATGGGTTTAGTACAAACAGGCATAAAAAGTACCCCATGCCCACAGTTAAATATACTGCTGGATCTTTAATGTTGTTGGCCTGTTTTCTGCTGGAATACGGACGTCTTGTTCAGATGCATGGCATCTTAGTTCTCTCAAATATCAACAGATAAAAAATCTAAAGCTGACTGCCTCTGTTAGAAATCTTATAATGGGCTGTGATTTGAAATATTTCCATCAGGACAATAATCCAAAACAAACATCAAAATCAACACAAAATGGGTCACTGAGCACAGTAGGCTTTTTGCCATGGCTGTCCAGTCCTCTGACCTGAACCCTATAGAAAATGAGTGAGGTGAACTAAAGAGGAGAAGCACCAACATGGAGCTGTGAATCTGGAGGATCTGGAGAGATTCTGCATGAAGGAATGGTCTCTGATCCCTTATCAGGTGTTCTCCAAACTCTTCAGGCATTACAGGAGAAAACTCAGGGCTGCTGTCTTGGGAAAAGGACATTGCAATAATTGGGTGCCAATAATTGTGGCCAATATGAACTAGAGAATGCATTTATTTCACAATGAGATTTCCCCCCCACTTTCAATTGTTTTACTTCAATGATAGGTTAGAATTTTGTGAATTTTTTGAATGAAAGATCAAAAGGACAAACAATGCAGATTTATTTTCACATCCACCTTTGCTCATATTTACCAAGGGTGCCAATATTAGTGGAGGGCGCTGTACATAGCAGTAGATGTGGGAATTTTCCAGAACAACAAGAATGCAGTTATACAGTAAATCCAAAGTCTTGACAGTGAAAGTTGGTACCTAGTAATGAAGGTTACCTAATATAAAGTGTGGCTCAGTCTCTTGGACCTATACTTTATATTACAGTAAGCGTTTTTAACTGCTGTATACAAACATTTAAAATAATCATTTGATTCAATGCACTTACTGTGTACATACTTACACTGTACTTTTATTTGTTTGGATATTTGTTTCAATACCAACATGCAAATAACTATATCTGTAATTCATTTTTTGTAGTTACACTATAATTATCTTTACATATTAACCCACTATTAAACCTACCCATTCAAGAAAATACTATTTCAGTCCTTCCACTTGAAATATCATGTTTAATGCAATATGTTACTTGCTGTTTCTTTGTAATTATTTGCGAAATTTACTAGCATTTTTCTGAATGATAATTGTTTCAAAGAGTAGTAAAATGCCTATATAAAGTGAGACCAGTATTTCAAAAACCAGATGTGACTGGATAAAACAAGTAATAAAAGCTTTGGTAAATGCTGTGGCTACAATGAACATCAGGATGTTTTGACAATAGTTTATCATACTGGGTAGCTGTGCCTACACTCAAATCTCATAGTTCTAAAATCCCTCTACACCTTTATATTAACATCAAATATGTGATATGTGTTTCTCATTGTGCAGTATTTTTTTTTCTCAGTGCTTTCAGTGAGGGTGGACAAATTACTTGCTGGAAACTTGCTCAAAACCAATGCTGTGTCTGGTTAGGACACAAGTAGATTCATAAATGAAGACCATGTAATGCTAAAAGTGGACAGATTTAATGTGCAAACAACTATTATCAACCACGATGTGGTTAAAATTTTCTTGAAATAGATGCAACAAAACATATTTACTTGCCTGCACAGCAAAGGAATCAGTCCGAACGGCTTTCTTCAATAGTATAAACCCATCTGTTGTGATATTAACATAGCTGCTATATTGCACTTCATATCTTATGTCTGGATTGATTCCCTGAAAAATAAAGGGAGAAACTGGCAATCTCTTAGATTAAATGTATTCTGTCTTTATGGGTGAACATAATTTTGCCAGGTAGGATACTGATCCTTCATCAAACTCTTTGTTGGTCCTGGAAAAAACATTTCTCTCAAACAATTTTTTTATCCCCAAATACAACCATTAACTAGCTTTAAAATCAGAGGGAAGTTGGTAAGAATGTTGCCTCAACCTTAAACTTAAAAACTGATGATATTCCAAAACCATCAAGGATGTTGCTCTAGGGTCACATGGGTAAATCACAATCTGTAAATCACAAGTACAATGTCTGGATATACTGTAATTTAAAAGTAAATCACTAACTGAGGGTATAAAGTGAAGTTTTAAAACTTACACTTGCGAAATCTTCATCCCTTGCTCTGACTCTGATGGGTCTGTTAGATGTCCTGTCCCTTAGCACCATGTTTTCAGGTCCTGAAGTACTGTAAACATACCCTTCATATCGGTCCTTCTCAAACCTTGGAGCATTTCTGCTCTTTTTCATTACATCAATAGTGACTGAAGTGGTGGCAAACTGATCTCTATTTAATACCTGGGATGCCTGGGAAGGACAGATAAAGGAAGGTCGCTATTATCAAAATTAAGCAGTGAAAATTGTATTTGGTCTCAGGCCCATCTAGATATCATGAGGATGCATAAGTACACAAAACTTCTCAAAGTCTTATAATATGCACAAGATGCACAAAAAAACTCACCAAAACTAAGAGTGATATTGGGCCAGCTATATCTGCTGGTTTCAGCATGGATATGTTTCCAGATTTCTCATCAATCTGAAATATGCTGTCCTCATTTCCTAGGCAATTACAGAAATGTTTGTGCATGTTTGTTCATGTTGAACATTGAGTGTGTAGGAGCAACAGTTGTGTGAGGAAAATTGCTTTAATACCTCGAACAATTTTATAGCTTATCTCTTCATTTCTACTTTTATCTCCATCTCTGGCATACACTGGACCTGGTTGCAACTGTAAGGCTCCGTCCTGGAAATATGAATTTTGTATGTAGAATTTCAAAAACACCATTGCATTTATGACTTAAATGAGTTTGTTTGTTCATGGGAACAGATTTGGAGAAATGTAGCATTGTGTCACTTGCTCACCAATGAATCCTCCGCAGTGAATGGGTGCCATCAGAATGAGAGTCCAAACAACTGATAAAAACGTCATAATGACCCACAAGACTCCAGCCCATCAGTTAATGTTTTGTGAAGCAAAAAGCTGCCTGTTTATAAGAAACAAATAGGGGCATTTTAACTTTAAACTGTCACTTACAGTATGGCCATATTATGAGTCCTGTGCATATTTCTCTCCTGATTCAGACTGCTGGATTTTAACTGGAGAAAGCAATAGCATGGATAGAGGACTCATATTTAAGCCCAAAGCAATGACAAAAATGTTGTTATGATAGATTTATGATGAACAAGCTTTTCACTTCACAAAATGTTAATTGATGGACTGGAGTTGGTTGATGATATTATCAGGTATTTGAACTCTCATTCTGATGAAACCCATTCACCGCAGAGGATCCACTGGTTAGCAAGTGATTTATTGCAAAATTTCTTCTAATCTGTTCTGACAAAGAAACAAACTCATCTACATCTTGGATGGCCTAAAAGTAAGCAAATATTCTGCAAATTTCCATGGTCATAATATGAATGAAAATGTACCTGTTTCTCCGTTAAGTTCACCCTGCCCTTGTAGCCCTGGCTCAGGCAGAGTTTGGCATTACCAAGGCTTACTCTTGTACATGGTTGAAACCAGGGAGGACGGTTATCAATGTCTATAATATTGACGATTATGGTTGCTGAAGCTGTGAAAGAGCGTTCACCCGGTTGTGATGGAGGTAGAGTATCCTGTAAGAGTCAAGAATTGTGTTATACATCAGATCAGGAAAAATGTCTAAAATTATCACATTGTAATGAAATGGTACAATTTTTACATACCTGCACATACAAGATCATTTTCACCTGTTGGACGACATCGTAATCTAAAATCTTATTCACAAGGATGCTTGGTGTATACATGGTCTCAAGTCTGAAGTATCTATTCTGTAAAGAAATGTTTATATTAAAGGAATAGTTCAAGCAAATATGCAAACCATGTCATTTCCTCATACTGTTTCAAACCAATAGCTCTAAATTCTCACAGTTTTTTGATTTCAGTCATTTTACTGAAAGTCCATTCACTTAAAACATTGATGCTTCAAAATGTTAATATAGATTTTATATGAATTGAGTGGTTTAATCCAAGACTTCTGACGAGACAAGGATGCAAGCATGTTTGTCTGAGCTTGCATTTACCATATTTAATGTGTTGATCAATGTTTATATGCGAATAAAAGTCTAAATTATTCACTATATGTTCATCATGTAACGCAATCAGATTTTTTTCAAACTACATGGATTAAAACATTCAAGTCATATGTATTATGTTTACTATGTCAACTTTTTGAAGCATTTACCCAAGCTAAAGTTTTGGGTGAATACCTTTCAATATAAAAGAAAGGTGAGAATACGCACATCCAGAAAAATCTTCCACATGAAGGAGGGATTGAGGCAATGGAATTCTTTCTTAGAGACCCACACCAAAACATAAATCCTAGTGCTAATTGTATTAAAACTAGCTAAGTTGGTGCTGACAAAATTTTTTTTCAGATACAAAGACGATTTCTTTTTACAGATTAAGGGTACCGCCATGGGTAGCACCATGGCTCCAAATTATGCTAATATGTATATGGGCCTCTTTGAACAGAATATTATTTTCAATGGTTTACAAAACTCCTTTCTCCCAAACATCGTACTTTGGCAAAGGTATATTGATGATATTTTTATGTTATGGTACTGAAAATCAGTTGCTACAATTTTACAGTTTCCTTAACACTAGTGATGAACACTTACGTTTCACAGTTAATTATGATGATTCATGTGTTAGTTTTTTGGACATTTGTATTATTAGGGATGGTAAGAAAATAATCACAGATCTCTATAGAAAACCTACTGACCGAAACACACTTTTGCATGGACAGAGCTACCATCCTACAACGTTGAAACGTAGCTTGCCTATTAGTCAATTTAATCGTATTCGCCGAATTTGTAGTACTGAACAGTCATATGCACAACAAAGTACAGATTTGATTAACAGATTTAGGGAGAGGGGTTACAATGAAAATTGGATACAGTCTGCAGTTAGGAGATTTGAAAATGAAAATCAAGAGACATCTCTATATAAAAAAACGGTCAAAATCAGAAAACAAAACCACTGTATGTGCTGTTCAATATTCCCCTATTTGCTCAGATATAAAAAAGATTATAGACAAACATTGGTATGTCTTAAAATCTGACCCTCTCCTCAGTGATATCTTTGAGAAAACACCAAGGTTTGTGTACAAACGCTCTTCTAATATGCGTGATCTCCTTGTAAGAGCTGATGTTAGCTCATCTGTAGAACGACCCTCTCACTTTTTAGCTATCCCCTCGGGTAACTATAGCTGTGGTCGTTGTGCTCAATGCAACTTTACTACAAAAACTAATGTTTTCTCTCATCCTCATTCAGGAAGGGAGTTTAAAATTAAAGGTGTGATCACATGTACTACTAAAAATGTTATTTATATGATAAAATGTCCATGCGGGTTAGCGTATATAGGAAAGACACAACGTGCTTTAAAAACAAGGACTGCAGAACATCGAAGTAGTATTCGCACTAATGATCAAAAAAACCCTGTAGCAGTACATTTTAATTTAAAAAGACAACCTTTCAACACTGAGGTATATTGGAGTTGAACATGATGTCAATAAGATTACTAAAAAGAGAAGCTTATTATATTTACATACTGAATTCCAAATTGTATTCCAAATTTTTTTTGCCTCAATATGGTTGTCTTGTATTAATTGTGATATAGCTGCTCACATGATTGACCTTGATTACCAACAGGTGCAATCAATTGGAACTCTGCTTGAATCTTAGTACTTATTGAGCTGTTGCTTTTGCTTGCAGGTGTTTGCCTGATGAAGGTCTTTGAACCGAAATGTTGTTCTTTTAAATTTTTGAATAAATGGAATTAACAGTGTGCAGACCTCTTTTCCACTTTTTTGAATACCTTTCGATGCAATAGATTTCATTAACAATATTGTCATTTGGCTTTCAAAGAAAGTCTTATGGATTTGGAACAAAATGAGGGTAGAAAACTGATGACTGAATTTCCATTTTTGGGTGAACTATCCCTTTAAGTTTCAGTCAGATCTTCACACAATGCTAGTGTGTGACTTCAAAAAACTTGTAACAGCACAGTTGTCATGTTTATGATGCTTTTACATTTTTTGTCCTTATTGGAGCTTGACAGCTTCTGTACTTCCATTGTTTGAAAAAGAGCAGCTTGGACATTCTGCTCAACTTCTCTTGTTGTGGTCTACAGAACAAGTTCATATGGGTTTGGAATAACATGAGGATGAGAGAATGAGGACTGACTTATTTTGGGGTAAACTATTCCTTAAATAAACTTTTGATCTTCTCATTAGAGAAAATGAATTGATTACTTACCACACTTGGTTCCATAGAATAATAGAGAGCCTCAGAATCATCATCTATTGCTTCAATCAGGGCGATGCTGCTATTAACTGGTATAAGCTGTGCAATACACACAAAATGCTAGATTAATGGACTAGAATGGCAATATCCTCACTTTGATAGTAGATTAAAAAAAAAAAAAAAAAGATGAGCAAGATGTG
Organism: Tor tambroides; assembly: GCA_021397915.2. Classification (NCBI taxonomy): domain Eukaryota; kingdom Metazoa; phylum Chordata; class Actinopteri; order Cypriniformes; family Cyprinidae; genus Tor; species Tor tambroides. The sequence goes on from JAFVLL020021292.1 coordinate 50,306, forward strand.
TGACTTAACCTATGATGTAATCGTGATTTTACCAAGAAGAACATGTACCTGGATCAACAATTATTTAAAACATGTCCTCCTGCTAGGACAAATGTTGAATGACAATATGCTCTCACCTCATTTATGTCAAGTGTATACTTGCTCTTGTCAAATGATGGAGGGTTGTCATTGATATTCTCAACACGAACAATCACAGTCAGAGTGATCTGTAGATAAAATGTACAAATGAATATGAAATGCCAAAAATGAACAGAAAATAACTACTATAGTAATCCTTGTTATAACCGTGACCCCCCAAAGCACTGGAACATTGGATGTCATTGCATTAGATAACATAATATCAAGTGACATTTGCAAACAAATGATCAATGCTAGAGCTTATCTCTTTTCTGAGCCATTCTTGCAATTACTTTTAATCAGACGGATTCAGATTTAAACAGATGGAATTTCTAGTGAATATATGAAGTCAGTTTCCCTCATGTTCACTCAGGTGTCCTAATGGAGCAACCACAGATGTAGTTCATCACTGAAAACCAAGTGTTGAATTATTTTTTATATTGATTGATGGACTTCATTCTGTGCAGTATTTCTATTATTTTGTCATTTAAAACCTTGAAAATGTATTTTTGAGAAAAGTTTTGCTTAATAAGTTTGCTTGTGCTATCTTTCTTTCAAATGACACAGGGGTGATATTTTATCTATTACTAAGATTTTTTTTCACTTTGCATTCATCTGCACAGAATCCATACTTGTAATTGCAGTTGTGAGTAACTTACACTTCTGTAGCCAGTTTTATTACATCGGATCTGGACAGTTAGTTCTTCAGGACCTGAAAGTGTCTGGAAAAAAATGTAATATCAGCTAAAGTTAGGATCGAACTTCTTCGATCTTTCATTGAGAATTTTCATGAGTAGTCCAGTGTTAAACCAAGTCATGTTAAAATAAAGTCATATCAGTTTAAGAAGATGGTAGATGGTTTGTTGTTGGTCCAGCTTGGTCTACCACCAGGTTTAAACCAGGTCCACTGTCTGGTAGTGTAGCTGATTAACTAAATCAGCTTGAATCAGATAATGACTGTGAATGACCAGCATGTAAACACAGATACCATCTGAAGCTGGTTTTAGCTGGATTTTCCAAAAGTGTCATCATGTTACTCAAACTAGCACAAGACAATGGAAAGTCATAAAATAAACATACTTCAAAGTCCAGGCCTTTCTTTGCTATCAGTTCTGAACCTCTCAGATCAAAAGCATTCCCAGGATTCTCTGTGAGATTCAGCGTTACATCCTTTGTTGTTGTGTTAATATGGACAATCACTGTGTCAGCGGTGTTATTCTCTTTAATTGTCACAGGCTCTGAGGGGACCGTACAAACTGCGGAGAGAAAACAAATATGACCATTTTCTTAACAGATATTACAAAAGAAGTGTTTTGTCATAAAAATATTTTTGTAGTAACTCATATTTTACAGATAATACATTAATATAATATATTTGTTGTGTATATGTATAAATGTGAATGTACAGATATTTGATACTCAATTTTAGCATGCCAATTTAGCTTTCTGAATCTGAATTTTAATTTGCACTTATTTATTCTAGAATTGTACGAACAGAATATTTTAAAGTCCAAATGCTGTTTTTGGAAATTGTACTAAGCAGTTTTTACAGCATACTGGAACTCTTGAGGGGCAGTTTATTTTCTGTGATGACACAATATACTGTATGTAGGAAAGTATTTTGAGCAACTAGACATATTTTGAAGCTCTACATTCCAGTCGTCTGTAGACAATGAACAGACATGGCGTCTTTTTATTGCCACTGACTGAGCTGAAATACTTACATCATAAAAAATACCCACAGAGAGAGACTGACACATGTCATACCGACACAATAGCGTTACTGACAATAGTTTAGCAAATCTAAAAACTGAAACAAGAGTTACTTACTTTTCTCAGCAAAGCAGATTTTGTGAAGGAATAATGCAAATAAACAGCCAAAGATAGTAGTTATGGATTTTTGCTTAAATATCATGTCCATTTCCCAGTTTCTCATGCACGCAAATAAGTATGGAGGACTATGAGACCGTGGCACCAGCTGGTACTTCTTCACATAAAGCATTGACTGTGCTGGCCAATGAGTGGGAGTTGACTCCAGTCGCAATGTTTGTGACTTCATCTTACGGTCATATATTGCCTAAAGAGCTTGCCAGCAGTGGACTGCTCCCTCCCACCCAAATACTTGCATCTGTTTTTCAGGGGTCATTTTGTATTAGTGGAAGCACTGCGGGATGGGAGGCTGTGAGAAATCTGATAATGTGAAATATGCTAAAATTACTTTGTCAGTTTAACCAGATGACTATAAATGAAAAATTTATGCAGAACTGGATTCATAAAAAGTGAAATTACAAAATAAATGTGGTGAAAAATAAAACAAAAGTTATATTAATTATAATATTTAGTTACTTAGGAATTCTTGATCAGTGCTTTAGTTGTTTGATACTAATAAGGAGATACCAATCAAATATTTAGACAGTTACTGCATTGCAGTTGTTCTCCAAGTTTTAGAATAATAATAAAATTATGAAAACTACAGTATGAGATAAAAAAAATATTCTGGGATCTATATCCAGTATTGAAGGAGTGTAGACACAATTCATATTTGTCTATGAATTTCAAGTATTTTATGACAAGCATTCATTTCAGTTCATTTAATTTTTTTTTTCATTATATAATATGCATTACCACTCATTATATACAATACCAGTTAGTTATGTTTGGAATAATTGAAAGAAGTCTCTTATGCTCACCATGGCTGCCTTTATTTAATAACAAAAAAAAAACAATAACGACAGTAATATTGTGAAATATTATTAAATATTTAGACAGAAATAGAGAGAATATTTAGAAACATTACTCTAGTCTTTAGTGTTACATAATCCCCTTCAGAAATCGATTATGATATGTTAATTTTGTGCTCAATTATTATTAATGATCAGTTATTAATATCTATCAAGTGTTTTGATTTCAGATTCTGTGTTGTGTGAAAGTACTGGTCAGACTGTCCTCTCAAGACTTATGTAATAATGTGTGCCACTGATCAGCTCTGACCAACTCTGAGAGTGAAAGCAAGAACTTTATGCAGTGTGCTATTTATTTTAGCATATTTGTTGATAGTACTTTATTAATTTCCTTCAAAATATTTTCCTCCCTCCCAGCCAATCAGAGCTCTTCTCTGCCACATGTGACCGTGACATCAGCTGGTATAATACATGTTTGGAGACAAACAAGAAGAAGCCCCTCTGCCACCCCCACTGCTTCTCTGTGTGGGAACAACGGGAACACAGTGTCACATGAAGCGGACACATTGTGCAGCCATGTAGATGTGTGTTGCTGTCATGGATTCACGGAGCAGGCCTTGAACAGCTGAACTGTAGGCAGCATTGTTTTGTAAGGTTTTTGAAAGAAATACAGGCCAGTGCATCTTTCAAAGCAATTTCACACTCTTTCTGCTTTATAAATGATATGGTGACTGAGATATAAAAATAACAAATATTTCAAATAAAAAAGTCTTTAAAATTATAGAACAAAGAATCACCGAAAAGAGTTAAAGGCTGCAAAGTTTATTAAAAAATAAGTAAAACTTTTAGAAGAGAAGTTTGCCTTTGTGTTTTTGAACAGAAACGCATGACCAACTTAATGACTCTTTCATAAAAACAGTGGCCATTTGATTCATTCATGAATGAATCAGTGAGTTTGAACAAATCAGATGAATGAATGATTCTATAATTCACTTACTAAGACTTGCCAACACCTACTGTAGTTTCATTTATCAGTATCATTTCATTTTTTATAATGTTATATATAAAACATTAGTCTCATAACATTATTTATGCACTTGTAATTGTAATCAATGGTAAGATGGATTTTGTTGATACTCATTTAATTTGATAGGTGACAGCCTTATAGTGTATTGTGTTAATTACATAATTGTGTTAATATTGTGTTTAAAAAAAGATGTATGACAATTCTCCACTTCCTTTCACTATAAAAAAAAAACTGAAGCCAAAATATCCCAGGTATGACCACTGTCATTTGATGATGATGTCATTTGAAGCCTGAGTCTGCACAGTGCTTATCATGAGCTGGAAACATACTGAAACTTCCTGCCCAAGCTCCCTCAGACCCAGTCGCAAGCACACAATCATGACACCAAACCCTATTTTTATAGCTTCAAATAATTAACTAAAAGCAAACTTATTAGAAAATGGAACACCTGAACATACATCAGAGTTATAAGAACTACATAAAATGATGGAAACTATAAAATTCATTTGAAGTATATTATATTTTTTAGTCTGGCTCATGTCCCATTCGTTTACATGGAGAGAGCAGGGTTTATGACCTATACTGCAGCCAGCCACCAGGGGGCGATCAAAAATGTTTTGGCTTCACTTTTCAGGACATGTGATTCACACTTGCAAGTGGTCCTCAAGTGGTACAAGGTGGACCTTATGGGTGGAGTTATGTTTAGCCATAGGGTTATGATTAGGCTGTCTAGCTCCACCCATTACATCCAGTGAAGGGAAGCTGGACATCAAGCTCCACCCACTGGCCCTGCAATGAGCAGCCTCTCCACACTTGTTGGAAGACCCTCCTGATGATCATTTTAACTCCAACATTGTCTTTCACCAGCAGAGGCCAGTGTTGTGCAGCTTTTAAGTAATAAGTGAGTTGACTCAAGGAGGTCTGTAACACCTGGTGAAAACTTTAGCATTCTCATTCATCTCCATGGCAGAGAACTCAGCTGGAACAGCTGAAATCTGCCATCTTGCTTAAGTGACCACAGAACAGTCTTAGTGGGTTCATGTTCCCAGGGTTCTATGTTCCACAGATTTATGTGGCAATTATGAACATGACATAGGGTTCTATGTTCCTAGGGTTAGACTAACATAGGGTTAACTCTAAGAATATACCGAAAGTAGAGCAGACATCTTGATTTAAATGAAGTTATGATTACAAATGATATATAGGATTCAGATAATGGGATTAGGTGTTACATTTTTATGAGTACCAGCTCATTGTGGGTGTAAAAGGAAATTAGATGGGAGACTGAAGTGGAAAGAAGAGATATACAAAGAAAAGAGGCATAACTACACATAAATGTTAAATATTACACTGAAATGAAGAACAGTTAGATTTCGGTTTTATGGCATTCAAAGAAATATAAGGTTGGGTAGAATTAGATCAGCAAGGAAGAGGTAAACACAACACATGGAATTTTGAACTGTGAATTTTGGGTTACCTTTTGATGTTCCCCTTTAGACATTCTGATGTCTGTAACTTTGCAGCAACACATGACTCTCATTAGGTCACACTTTGATTTGGGGACCAGTTCTCACTATATTAACTACGACTTTTGCCGCAATAAACTCCTAATTTGCTGCTTATTAATAGTTAGTAAGGCAGATGTTAAGTTTAGGTATGTGGTAGGATTAAGGGATCTAAAATATGGTTATTCAGAATAAGGCATATGTGCTTTATAAGTAATAAACAGGCAATGTGCTAGTAATATGCATGCTAATAAGCAACTAGTTAATAGTGAGAATTGATCCTTAAAATAAAATAAAGTGTTACTAATTATTACTAGAGTAAGGCCAATTAGTAAACTGTTAGGTTACCCTAAGGGTTAGGGTTATGGTTAGTAGAATAAGTTGACATGTACTTGCATGTACTAGTCGAATGTCTATTGGGAGACCAACAAAATACTGTCTACTATTACTCTAATAACTGGTAGTGGACATGTAACATGGGACATGCAAAGTTACAAATTGTACAAAAGTCTTGGACATGCAGCATTTAAAATTTAGCCTCTCGCCTCCTCACCAGTGCATTAGCAATGCTGTTTTGCTAATGTTGGCAACTCCTGTAGGGATTATGATAGAACACACAGTAATCATAACCTGCCAAATTGGCTAGTGAGTTGTTAGCGTTAACTGCCAAGGTTGATTTTCACCCACATGTGGTAGGTGTTAATTTCAAACCATGATTATAATCATCTGGAATGTTTGCAATTTAATGTTTCTTGCAAAACAGTTTATTAAGTCAGAATATGCTGATGTTTTGAATGCGGCTTTCAAGCCAGACTGTGTAGTTACAGCATCTACCATCAGAGGCTAACTGCTCATGCTAACCAGCTAAACCTTGAAGATGAGTTGAGTAGATATAATGAGCATAATTTATAATTTATGAGCATGCAAGTTTTATGAATTTTCAGGAATCTGTCAATGTGTAAATACATATTTTAGAAATACAGTGATCAACTGAAATCTAGGGGAATGCAAAGTGCTTAAATACAAATACCAACAATGTTTTAATCTTCTCAAAGCAGCATGCTCCATTTCACAAGTCCTTCTGTAGAAAGGATAAGGTAAATCCCATTTTCTCCCAAACCATTGCCAACTTGGCTTGACAACTAGGACAGTGTTTGACCAAACAGGTTTTAGCATTGATGTCACAAATTCTTGCTATTTTAAAGTAACTGGGTGCATGTAATGTGCTGTCAAGATAAGCTGTAAAAATACTGGTTGGCAACATCAATCTTTCAAAACAAGCTCTAAGCTAACCATTAAAGGAAACAGAGTTTATGAGCATTTCAGCGACTGAAATAGTTCAGTATACAATCAGTAGCAGATTAATTTAATGTATGTTAGAATGTCACATAATCTGCTAAATGAGTTGTAGCATAACAGATAACATAACACAGACATTATTTGAAGTTGCAATGAAACTGAGGTAGTGACAGATCTTGTCTTCTGTGTTGTGACGTACATTTGAGTCTAATGGATTATTGCAAGAGATGTGGGAGTTCAGACAAAATGATTGGACAAGTCCTGCATACATCACCAGAGAGAAGTATGTCATTTTTACAAAAAGATCCAGATATGACATTGAACTGTCACCCTAAAATCTCACTGGGGTGTAAGCAGATATTACAAAAACGTATGAATGAGTTTGTACAAATTCATACTGAATAAGTCACCACTTTGAGAATTACAATATCGGTTTTGGTGTCACTCATTCTTAGAATTGAGCCTGCAATCTTTGTTAGCAATCAGTATTTCAAAACATTAGGTTACCATCACCAGTGGTAATTATTTTTACTGTAGAAATTGCACAGTTGAGACAAAGATTTTCAGATAACGGACAGCGAACATGTATCCATATTCAAAGCTTCAGCAGGGGTTTTCAACTAGGTATTTTTAAGTAAATAATGATTTAATATTCAATGTGTTCTTCACACAGATGTTTACTGCGTCTCATTTGGAAGGCTGCACCCTCCAGAGGTCACATTTGTCGGCTGAATACGTAATTGAGGCTGTCTTGTTTCAGAATAGTTATCATTACATCTGAAAGTATGAGCAAAATTACAATAACTCATGCCTCGTGATGAATAACAGTCAATTTTATAATGAGTACTTTTCTGAAATGAGACAACCTCAATGACATATGTGGCCAAGAAATTGTAAAAATGTATTTCAAAATGAGACAGCTATAAAGCACAGTTAATGTAGACCACTTTAAATGGTCATTTTTGAAGTGTGACAGACATGTTCATGATGAACCATTGTTGTATGATTCTTTAAATTAATTTTTTTTGTTTCACAAATAATAACCATAATAATAACCATAATAATAATAATAATAATAATAATAATAGTTGAACTATTTCTTTAAAGGGCACCTATTATTATCACTTTTACATGTTGTTTGAACATAAATGTGTGTTGGTAGTGTGTAGGCACAACCATCCTATGTTGATAAAAAATCCACCCACTCCTTTTTTTAATCCCCATGAATCATAAGCAGTGTCTCAGAACAAGCCGTTTGCAGAATCCGTAAAATGTGACGTCATATTTTACAAGCCCCGTACACAACTGTTAATGGACAATGCGGTGAGTGATTTTCTGATTTTTATCTGATTTTATTGTTTGGGTCATTTTAACAACATAGACAGTAGTAGGCACTGTACTGTATATTATGCTGCTGTCACTTAATACACCGATCTAATATAAACATGTGATTTCTTTCCCAGCTGTTCACCTTCACAGACATAACCGACTGTGTTTTTGTAACTTATGTGTGTTTTTAACATAAACTTGCATGTATTTGACAGTTTAAGCACAATAAGACATGAAAGGAGTGGGGGTTCAGTCTTTAGCTGGCTGGCAGGAGCTGCCACTGACAGGTCACGTGACCTGCCAGTGGTTGGTGGCAGCTGGCAGTGTGATTCTGGCAGGTCACGTGACCTGCCAGTGGGTGGCTGGCTGGCAGCTGGCGGTATGTCTCAATAAGTTTCAGCAACCATAGATTTTCGGCAGATTTTGTGTTTTGTCCTGTTCAGTTCTGTTCTGTTCTAGTGATCCCGACTGGCTGGTTATTGTCGCTTCCGCTGGCTGCTCAATCAGACAGCCACAAGAGCGCTCCGAGTTTAACACATTTCCTAACACTCTTTCTGCAAAGAAATATATTATATTATGATTATGAATTTATTCATATGGGTCTATTCTTTTACATTATCAATATTTTAGGGAGGTTTATCCCAAATAAAGTGCTCAAATGGCCATGATCCCAACTGGCCGCTTATTGACGCTTCCACTGGCCGATCAGACAGCCGCAAGAGCGCACCGTGTTTAACGCGTTCCCTCGTTCCAAGGAATTCTAGTAATAATTTTATTCCCCTAGCTAGAGTGGAAGGAGAGCAAAACACATAAATCTTCCATAAATCAATGGTTCCTGATAGTGGACTGCCAGCTGCCAGGTCACGTGACCTGTCAGTGGCAGCTCTTGCCAGCCACGCTCAACCAGCCAGCCGCTCACTCTTGCTGCAAGGAAATACATTATTTTATTATTATGAATATATTCTTATGACTCTATTCTTTTGTATGATTGGCATTTTAGGTGGGTTTATCCCAATTAAAGCAGTCAAATGACCGTGATCACGACTGGTTGCTTACTGACGCTTCTCTGGACGCTCAACCAGCCGCAATTGAACGCTCCGGTCTGACGTGTCATCTCCCACTCTCATTCCAAGGAATTATTTTTCACTGCTCATGTTTTACGCCTTTAATAAAATAGGCCAAGCCGCAAACTTAAAGAAATTTGTGCTGAATTCCTTAGGATAAGTCTTTCATGTTTTATCTTTGAACGGACTGTCATGTAATTTTTTTCTCTCTTTTTTTTTTTGTTGGTTTAATTGAATAAAGATATGTTGTTTGTACTCTTGTGTGTGTATATCTCACGTAAAGAGTCTCATGTAATGTTTTACTTTTTTGTGGCTTTATTATAATTGAATAAATATATATTTTTTGTACTTTTGTACAAGTTTTTTGTTAAGTGCCTTTATACTGCTATTTTTCGCACGCTATTATTCGTCATAATTTATTTCTGTCTTAAAACTAGGCGTCAAAGACATTATACTCGCAGATCTACAGCGGCTGAGACTGCCAGCTGCCAGCCAGCCACCCACTGGCAGGTCAGGTGACCTGCCAGAATCCGACTGCCAGCTGCAAATGACCTGTCAGTGGCAGTTCCTGCCAGCCAGTTGAAGATCGAACCCTTACAGGATGAAAGAGTTTAGTTTAGTTTAGTTTACTACTCACATACCGTGTGACAGCTGCTTTCTGTGCGCGTGCTTCAGATGTGTGCGCTCAGAAACCCGTACATCAGAAGTTTAAACTGATATGGCTTTAAATCGCATGATTTTAGCACTATAGATATGATAATCAAAACAGATGTTTTTGGCAGAGTATCTGAGTTAGGAGTTGTAAAGGCATAGCCCTATTCTGAAAAATGGGGTGGGGAGCAGCATCTCATTTGCATTTAAAGATACAGTACATGCACGAAAACACAATAGGGTCTGGCTGCACTTGCACTCTCAGACTTTCACTCTCAGACACCTGTGTTTCCGCTAATGACGTCACTTGCAATCTTTTTCAATTTTTTTTAATTCTATTTATTTATTATTTTTTAACTGAATCGCTCAACATTTTACAACAGTAGGCAGGTGGTGAAGACAAGAAAAAAGAAACTAAATTACAATGTCACTTGCAATCGCGACTTACACTTTCCGCTACCTGCGACGTCACTTGCAATCCACACAAACCGTGCGTGTTGCCAATGGAAATACCACGCTGTGGTGGTTGAATGATTAAAACTAATTGCTACCAGAATGTACAGGGTTCTGCAACTCATATGTAGGAGAAAAAGACAAGACCTGCAAATCTGTGACCACAGAACAGTAGAAATAAGCGTTTTCCCCCTGTAGAAAACCATAAACACTTATGGCTTAATGTATTAAGATCAAATTCGATATACAGTTTATTAATATAATGTATAGTTTATGTATAGTGTTTTCCTCTCACACCGCAAAATGTGGCATAATGTGGCATAATGGACTAAAACGATAAAGACCAAATTCAGTAACTTTAGTAATGCAAACTATACAGACAGGTATGAACGCTCATTAAGAAATGCATTAGGAAGTGATATTAAAAGCTCCAACTCTGTACAGGCAAGCAGACGAGCCCAGAACGCAATGCGTTAAATTGCACATTAAACATTTTCCTAAGCCATATTAAGTGTTTATGGTTTTCTACGGGAGGAAAACCCTTAACAAGAGACTTTGTGCATTGCGTTCATATTCTGCTGTTCTGTGGTGACAGATTTGTGGGCCTTGTCTTTTTCTTCTATATATGAGTTGCAGGACCCTGTACATTATGGTAGTAATTAGTTTTAATCATTTAACCACCACAGCGTCTTGTCTCCATTGGCAACACGCACGATTTGTGTCTATTGCAAGTGACGTCGCAGGCAGGGGAAAGTGCAAGTCGCGATTGCAAGTGACATTGTAATTTAGTTTCTTTTTTCTTGTCTTCACCACCTGGCTACTGTTGTAAAATGTTGAGCAACTCAATTAAAAAATAATTAATAAATAGAATAAAATAAAAAAATAAAAAAAGATTGCAAGTGACGTCATTTGCGGAAACGCAGGTGTCTGAGAGTGCAAGTCTGATGGTGCGTTCCAAACGGGATATATCGCCTTCCGAAGGGCACTTTGGAGTGAAAACAATCATGGCCGCCATATTGAAGGGTCGTTCCAAACCGAAGTGCTCAAAACTGGCCACTTCAAAGGGCCCTTCGGAATGAAGGTTTTCAAAGGGTACAACTGATGGACACTTTGGGCTCCCATGATCCTTTGCGCAGATTCTTTGCATGATGATGGCGCCTCCTTATGGGCACAGGATGATGACGCAGAAGGGCACTTCAAGAAACAGTTGTTTGGTCTCCTACACCCTTCAACCCTTCAAAGCTCTTACTCCGGGGGGTAAACCCTTTGAAGGGATTAGGGCAGTGGTTTCCAACCACGTTCCTGGAGGCCCCCCAACACTGCATGGTTTCCATGTCTCCTTAATCAAATACACCTGATTCAGACCATCAGCTCATTAGTAGAGACTCCAAGACCTGAAATGGGTGTGTCAGACAAAGGAGAGATGCAAAATGTGCAGTGTTGGTGGGTCTTCAGGAATGTGGTTGGGAACCACTGGATTAGGGCATAGGGATGAGCCCTTCCGAATGGAACGCAGGGTGAGAGTGCAAGAACTGAGAGTGCAAGTGCAAGTTTGCAGCCAGACCCTTCTCCGAAACCAGTGTGTTTCTTCTTCCACTCAAAATAGGCATTTTCAAAATGATATAATAAATGATCTGTGGGGTATTTTGAACTGAAACTTCACAGACACATTCTGGGGACACCTGATATTTATATTACATCTTGTAAAAGGGGGCATAATAGTTGCCCTATAAGATCTCAATTATTTCTCCTGAACTGCCATTTAGCTTAAGTTTCATATTTCTAGTTTAGAGTTTCATAGGAGATCATAAGTGAGAATTAAGTTTTCTGTGCTATGAAAGACCAACCTCTGAACTTTTTTTTTTTTTTTTTTTTTAACTTTGCAGTCTGAGTTTGCCTGCACTCTACCTTACATAAACATTTCAGGAAACAGGGTAATTAAAATATAAGCAACATAAATCTCCAACATATCCCAACAATATAAAGTATTTGTTGTCATTTATTCTTGGAGGCGATTACCCAGCATTTCCTGTACAAATACAAGTTGTTATTACAAGCACAAGTTCTAAGGATTGTCTTGGAATAAAGCTTTGGACAACTTTGCTTTGCTAAAAGTAACTCACATGATGTCAAATAGTCACACATGTGCTACACTGTTTAGACAATGAGCTCCACATTAGTGCAATACTCCCAACTAAGCCTTATGTAAACCTGCTTAATGTTCACTGTGGTTTGACCCACAAGCCATCCTGCAAAAAAGCAGAGAGGTCAGGGAGGGTTTGAGATGTTATGCATGCTAAACTTTCACTGTGGTAGTTGTACTGTGTGCAGTGACACAAATATTGTGGTTCATGGTTTGTAGTATTGTTGCTCAGAGGCTGTTTATGAAGTATCTACTACTGGAGAAGTCTATAGCCAGTGAAAACGTCCTGTTTTAGGTCACCCGCTGTTTTTAGAACAGTTTTGACCTTAAATTCACGTTAAGAGAATGTCTTGTCTCGCTGAACTGCTGGCATACTTTTTTGTCTTTGCTCATTTCAAATGAAAGGAAAGGATACAAAGTGAGCATGGTTTTATATGGCAAAGACAAAGACTACTTTAAGGAGTATAAAGACACCTAAATAAAAACCATCCCTGCAACCAAAACAATGTACAGTGCTCCATCTTTCCTATGAGCTAAAGAACATTTTAAGCATCTGGGTCATGATTTATTAAGGGCTGAATATATCTGTAGACGTCTCCTTGACTTATTGCTGTGCAGTACTGAACACATTTATAATTTTCATGATTATGAGAGATCCATAATCACGAGCGAAAGCAAACACAAATAGTACTGTATATTAGCACTGCCTGTTATTTCCACTCTGTAGCTTAAGGCCATTTCAATTCCAGCAGCCAAAATAATAAAAACATTAGTATTCAGAAATATAATTTACATGAAAATCTAAAACAGTCTGAAATGCAGTCATTGATTTATCATATGAAAACAACAAGTTATTTTCCTTCTATAAGGCTATATTTAGTGAAGCTTGCTTGACTGTTTTTACAAGTGGATCTAGATGGCACTGAACCTAGTAGCACATGCTGGCTGCCACCAGTCCAAACACCAGACTAGAAGGTTGTATGAGGTGAATGTGTTGCATATTGGACAATCTTCTCAAAGCTCAGAGCATAAGAGTACTAAGTTTCAAACATTTGATTCTGGAGTAACAGAACAAAAAAGGAAAAAATAAAATAAAATAAATTAAAATAAACAAACAAACAAACATATACATCATCATCAACAAAATAATATGTTAAATATTTATCAGAAATATTGCCAAAACAAGCATTCAGGTCAATTAATGAACAGACTGAAGCATGGTTTTAAACTGATTTTCAGCTTCACGTCTAGATCTTTCATCATCTTATGGTGTCAATACCATATTTTGCACATCAAAAATGCAGTAACAATAATTTATTAACAGAACCTAAAGGGAAATGTCTAAAAATCACAAATGTCTGTTATGGAACTGCTACCTTAATTGTTGTGCAGTAGCATTTTATTATTATTATTATTATTATTATTATTTACTTTAAATTTAATTATTCTTAATTGTATACTTAATTGTCAGTGTGTATTTATATTTATATTTATATTTTTTTGTCTTATTTCTATTCTATTTTATATCTCTACCAACACCACAGTCTTGGCTATTCTGTATGGACAGATAAATAAAATTTGGCCTATTGTAAAACCCAGAAAAAGAAATCCCTAGAGAGTCGGCAGACGTAGATGGCTGTATATAGCTAACCTATTTTGAAGACATTTACACTGCATCCAACTATAATATATCTATAAATCTATCTCTGTAAAGTGGCCAGAAAACAAGTTAAATAAAAAACTTTAGACATATGCAGTTTACTCTTTAACTGCAACTTTTAAGAAACCATAAAAATATTAAACAATTTATATGTGATTTAAAAGCAAATCATAAAACCTCGAAATTATCTTTAAGCCCTTGGGATGAAATCCAATCAGTTGACCTTGTATGTGTTTGCCATTTTGAGAAACCAGGTGTGTCCTTAATCTTGGGAAAATGAACACTATAAGGATTTAATAAATTCTAAGCCAATCATGTGAGGAACAGAAAACAATAATAAGGCATGATGTAATATAGGCCTATATATAATAACACAGTAACTTGCTGTGGCAGCATGATGTGAGAGTCAAAAGTCATGAACACTGAGCTTATTTAAACCATGTTTCATTTTATTCTACTACAGTATACTGTTCCCTTTCAGTCCAACGTGATCTCATGATAATTCGTATGTATTTTACGTAAAATGTGGTTCTATAAAACGTACATTTACTTACGTTTTTACAGGCACTAAAACGTACAATATAGACGTATTTCCAGCATCTAAACGTACAAATACTTACGTATTTTCAGCATTTAAACATACAAAACTGACGTATCGACGACATCTAAAAAAAATGAATCCTTACGAATATTGAAATCGCGGCATTAATTTTATTATTAGTTGTTTTTAGTTGTCATATCAATTTGTTGCAGTTATCATTAAATTGTTTACCTAATATGAAATGAT